>UCOM01000541.1:0-74272 GCA_900474385.1 Ormyrus pomaceus | reverse complement strand
GGGGGGGGGGGGGGGGGGTTGATAGTGTACAACCAAGAGGTCGAGGTATATAAAGGAGCGTGAATCGATTTAGCGCTAAGTGCTGTTTGTGCGGGGATAATTAATTCAAATGATTTTGCATCTTTATTGCTATTTTCGCCGCCGAGGGATTTTCCTCTTCCCGCGCGCCACGTCTTTTATTTTTATTTTTTTTTCTTTTTTTTTCGTTCGTTTCGCTCCCCGGGCCCGAGGAATTTCTAACGTGCCTTCGGGTTTTGATTGATTTGTGGCTTGTGCGGGGAGTTTATATTGTCAAGGGCTTTCGCGCGGCGTGTTTTATAGCTCGCGGCTGCTGCTGCGCGCGAGTTCGGGGGTCGCGCGGGCTGCTCAAAAATTCTGTTGCGCGGATGAAGCAAACATGAGGCGGAAAATTATTAATTTTATTTGTCGAAACTTTGCGGCTTCCGCTGAAAGATAAATGGAATACACCGGAGAGTAATTCGAGAAAAAGTTTGGATATAAGTATATAACGGATAAATTCAGAGCCACGCGCGCAAATCAGCCTGCACTTTGAAATCGATCCGGGCGCGCTCCCAGAAATTCGTGCAGGAAAATTTACCGATCCCCCTAAAACACTGATCAGCCGCGTGGCAAACGCGCAGGCAAAATGATCGTCGAACGAGCTTGTAATGCAGCTCTCTCGGATTGCGTGGGAGCACACACACACACACACACACACACACAGACCGCGGCCCGGGATTCGCAAAGCGCAAAAGCCAGCTCGCGCGCGCCGTCGTGCCTAATCGGAGTTACAGCCGGCAGCGCGCGCGGCAGGCAGGCAGGCAGTAGCGGCAACGACCCCCTCGCAGCTCTTATACAATGTATTATGTAGCCAAGCGCTCACTTCTCTATCTCCGGCCGCGCGCGCCGCGCCGATGAAATTACACGTGGCGCGCATACCTCGGGCAGCACCGAAGTGCTGCCGCCGCGCGGTGAAATTACCGACGTGAGTTTACTCGCCCGTCGCGTCGCAGGCCACTTCTGCATCGACGCCCTCGCGGGCTTTCGTTGCCGCCTGCTGGATTTGGGCTTCGGCCGATGCCCGCGGCTGGGCGGACAGGGCCAGGCAGGTGCGTTTTGGATTTTCGAAAATTAGCGGGGGCTTTTTGGGTTGGAGGGTCGTTGGGGGTGGAGGTGAGGTTATTGTAGGGTGAGCCTAAGGAAGTTCTGCCGACTTTGCGCTGCTCTGCATTTTGGAAACGCGGGCGATTTCGTGCTTTTCAGTGATAAGTTCAAGTCAATTTGTTGAACGAATGTGGTCTCGTTAAATTGCTGGAATATTAATGCTGGAATATGTTATAGATTTGTAATACGGAAATTTCGCTTCGCGACATAATCGAATTCCCTGCAAGTTTGAATAATTCGAAGTACATGTGTATATCAATTTTGTATTTTCGTTTAGTTATTTTTCATTATTCTATGTAACGTTAAACATATTATTAATGTCATTCCTTCTTTCTGTTCTAGGTGAGGCATTCAAAATTGCTTTGTATCTCTGCTCCATTGTAAGTAATTAAAATATCCTTTCTCCTCGTCCCCAAAATACATTCTCTGCAACAACAGTCCAGAATAAATACGCCCGAAATATTATATCATTCTCGAAACTTCATTCCGGGCCGAAATTAAAATACTCGTCAAACTCCGAAAGCACTAAAAATTTCATCAAGGCTGAAACAACGAGAAAACCTCTTGAAAAAAAGGTACCTCGATAAGTCAGCTTAGAAGCTCGGCTCGCGCAAGACGATTCTCCTCTCTCTCTCTCTCTCTCTCTCCCTCGTCGAAAACGTCCCATTTCCACGGCGCGTATTAAATTTAATTTCTCTTTTTCTCTCCGCCCCCGTCGCCTACATTCGCAGCACGAAATTACTAACAATAAGTGGCCGGCGGGGAGTCGCCGCAAAACGTCGGAAATGCATAATATTCCCCGCGAGGAGAAAGAGGTTGAGAGAGAGAGAGAGAGAGAAAATACGCAGTAGCTGCTTTACGAGGATGCGCTCGAAAGGAGGAAAAAAAAGGAGACGGCGGCGTAATGGGAGGGAAAAACGCGAGCAGGAAACGTAACGAGGATCCAAACGCAGAGGAGGGACTTAACTTTTCATTTGTCCGGGGCGCTGCAGAAGCGAGCCGAGCTTTGATCGCCTTATGTGAAATTGCTTCTTTAATGCGAGTAACGGCGATCTGCGTTCGCGCGGATGCAATTCTGATACTGGCTTTTTGCCTGGCCGTTGCCCCTGGCTTGTTAATGCAAGTAAATAGGCTCGTTTTTGCAATGGGAGATATGTTTTAATTGTAATTTTATGCTTTTAGCAGGACTTTTTTTAGGTCGCTCGGGCTGGTGTTTCATTAAAACCTTTAAGATGAGTACCTTTTTCATTTAGAGGGAAAAGTTTTTCTACTTGTTTGCCCGATCTTTTGAAATAAATCGTTGCCGTTTTTCGAGTCTTATTCATACAATTGCCAAATTTTTAAGGAACAGTTTGCAAACTATAAAATTTAATGAAATATTCACTTTATAATGTGGAGAATACGAGAGAAGTGTGCCTTGGCAAATATTTCTCTACAATTTTAATGCAGCCATGTGCTCTTTTTTTTATTCTTTTCGCTTATTAAACGAAAAAGCAAATTTTCATTGCATTGTGGTTTCACGTTTGCTTTTGGAAACCCATATTTATTTTGCTTTACGCAAATTAAGCTGGAATCTTTATTTTACGAATCGATTTACATTACATTGTAACAGCGAATCGTAACATCAAGAAAGCAAAAGCACTTGTTTTAAAGATATTCAAACCTAAAATTCAAACGGAATCATCAGGCCGATCAAATGACAGATAACTTCTCTAATAATCTGTTGACTGCACATTTCTATATTAACTTTGAATTTACATTGAGCGACCGTCCGAGTTTTCATATTTATCGCCCAGAGCCCGAACGACACGTACGTCGACTCACACAGCTGTACAAAGGCCAACCAATTACGCGCTATTCATTTCGGACTCGTTTTCAATTCGTCAGGATAAACAAATATAATATACGTTATAATGAACAATCAGCTTGGCGTAAGGATGAGCTTGATTAAAATTTTTTGCTCGCGTTCGCCGCCCGACCGTAGCTGGAATGCAATATATAATTGCGCCTTGATTGAAAACACGTCAATTTCCGCCATTAAAAAAGGCGCCGAGCTTAATTGTTTAACGTTCGACTCCGCCGCGCTCCACCTAATACCCGCATTCATCGAGTAACAGTTCGTTTCGATTGAAATTTCCCTCCCGCAACCGAAAATTCAACTCGAGGAACACCCGTCGTCGCTTTCCACCTTACCTCCCTCCCGCTTCCAACTGAATATTCAAACCGACAATGTAAATCGTTACAAGCCCGGCTCGCTCGAGCCAAAATTCTCTCGGGCGTGCACTCGACGGGCGGAATCCATCGCGGAGAGAGAGAGAGAGAGAGCATTCGGCAAGAACCAACGCACGCGCGCGTCCTTTAGGCTCTCCGCGCGCGCGCCTCGCCGCCGGCGTAAAACGCCGCTTAACCAAATTTCCCATTGATCCCCCCGCGAAAAGTATAGCGGCCGTCCCCGTTCCAGTTTTCGGCCAAGGGAGAGAGACGGAGAGAGAGAGAGAGCGAGCGACTGCATTTTCTCTCCCTCGCCTCGGGTCGCGCGCCGAGGGAAAAGCCTCGGAGAATAGAGTTAGCGGGAATGTGGTTGGCACCCGGCGTTACACGAGAGGGGCCGCTCTGTCCTCCGATCAATAACACGTGTGTGTATACGCACCGAGCGTGCACGCCTCGCTCTCTCTCTCTCTCTCTCTCTCTCTCTCTCTCTCTCTCTCCCTCTCTCGCTCTGTGTGCGTCCCTCGCTCTCTGCCGAGGGGGAGCTCGATGTACACACGCCAGACTTTTCGAGCTCTGTCTCGCTCTTTTGCGCCGCCAGCGAGAGCTGTGTTGATTCAGGCTAGGCGAGCTCTCCGAGAGAGCTGCTTTAGGACTGGATTGTGCGCATGCGCGCGCCTACGTTACGTGGGACCGGGTTTTTTTTCTCTGACTTTTGCCGATTTTCGGTTCTCGCAAAGATGGATTTTCGCGGCCCGATGGGGCTTTATTTCCGCATTATTTTACGAAATTTTTGCTGTACTTACACTCGGAGCTTTAGAACGCTTTTCCTATAAATACGCGTGTTTCGTTTAAATAAAAGGGGGTGGCGTAAAAAATAATTCTGATTAAAAATAGAACGACAGAAAAGTCCTCGAGTGCAGTGCATTTCGAAAGCCCATTTCCGAAAATTGAAATTTTAAATAAAAATGCACGCGTGCTCGAGAGAGAGAGAGGGGGGGGGTGAGGCGCGCGGAGAGGCCAGAGAGCGCGAGCGAGAGGAAGTAGACAAGTTTGCAGTGCGTGTGTGCGTTTGGGCGTGCTTTAATTTTGCGTTTTAAGAGGGACGAAGCTGAATCGACTGCGGCTTTTCCTCTCTCCCTCTCCCGGCCGGTTTCGAGAGCGAACATCCGCGCGCGCGCACGTGCGCGCGTACACATAGCGCGGCTCTGTGTAAGTGCACGGCCCGTTTTATCTGCCCGCGTAGTTCGCCTCGTGTGCAGCTCCGGGGAGCGGAATGAATGCGGCTGCAGCTCGTACGTAGGTCCGCTGACTTTTGTGCGCCGAGCCAATGGAAAATTTCGTTTTGTTACCCAGGGGCCGTTTTGAGAAACGAGGATTTATTATGGATATATTGGCCGGCGATCTGAATTAGCCGCACGCGAAAATGAGACCGAACGGGGAAGCTTTTCACAAAGTGATGGAATGATTATTGTAGCCTGGAATAACAGTGTTTGTATGTAAGGAGGAGAAAACGAGCGTCAGGAGTTTTACCCTGTTTTTTGTTGATAAAATTAAACTTGTAAATAGTTTCATTATAAAATTAGAAGCGTTTTCGAAACATTCAATGATTCTAATTTAACAATTTACTAAAATTTTCTTTGAATTATCAATTGCGTTATACGCCAAAAAGCAACTGCGCCTCCCGCACTCGATGGAAATCCCATGAAAACCCGGCAATCTGCATTAAAAAAGCAACCTCCCAAATGGAGCTCGGCCAGGACCCGTAAGCTCGACGCGTCGCGCGAACCCTCGGGGGTTCGTTAAGGTCCAGGCCGCGTTCGCTCTCTGCCCCTGATTAAGTCCGGGTCGCAAGAAGGGCCGGACCCAATAACGTTTGCCGACTTTCCTTGCTCCGGAGCGTCGCCGCCGCCGCCGCCGCCGCCGCCGCCGCGTACGTGATCATTTTGACGAAGTGGCAGTGGCGGCGGCGGCGGCGGCGGCGGCGATCGATATCGAGAGCCGGATTTTCGATGCCGGCGCACGTGGCATTGCGTGCGCTTTCCCCGAGCACAAAGCTTTTCTAATGGAGATCCAAGAATGGGGTTATTATTGGGGTGCAGCCCCGAGCTGGGCCCCCATACGCTCCGGGGTGCAGGCGCATAGCCAAGGCTTTTCGTTGCGATCGGGGCGAGGGTCGCCGCGCGAATTTAATAATGTAATGCCAAAATTATTGAATGTTGTTTTTAAGGGCTTTTGACGGCGGGGGCTTGAGATAGTTCAGTCTAGAATTATGGGAAATTTAAATGCAGGTTTTAGCTTGCTCGCGGATCTTCCGGCTGGAAATTGCATTCGACAAGAAATGATGGTACTAAAATTATGGAATTTACTATATTAATTGACCCTTGCTGTTTTTCCCGCGATCTTCCTTGAATACTTGACGATGACGCGGAAAAATCCAGAGAAAGCTCCGCTACTCCGGTAAAGAAATTAACGACCCACTTTATAACCGCATTTAACATTTGCCGCTAATGAGCAAATTTTATTATCTTCGCGCATAATTCGCTTAGAATCAAACTAATCGAATCTACGCCTCCCAACGGGGATAAATTATGTCGCGTGTCAGAGAGCCGAACGAGGAAAACTTATATATTGGGAGAATTAGTCGACAATTATGAAAACACGTTTCCTCTTACGAGCGGCGAATCGGCGCGGACAATCGGCGCGCAATTTTCGAAAGATTCGATCGCGTGCTAAGGTTATCGAAGTAACGGAATACGATGATTAAAAAGCGCTATTTTTACATCCATTGTTTGATAATCACCCTCGGATTCTCACGCGACGCGTATAAAATTTATTGGACGTCTCATTGTTTCCGAATCGCTTGACTAATTCATTAAATTCTAATAAGCGGCAATGTTTTGAAAAGAACATCTCGCCTTCTGGATCTTCTTGCATTATTAAACAACTGGCGTTCTCCGCGGCCGACAATAGAATTCTCGAAACGATCCAAGCGGCTCTCTATAAATACCCGAAACCACTAAAAATCTCTCGTTCGCCACTTCCGCCGCCGTCGCCGCTCCGCAATTCCGTATAGGAAATCAGCGAAATACACAAGCTCCTCCGCGTACAATAATTCGGCGTGGCCGAGCTTACGTGCCTCGGCGTTCCCGGGATGCGAAAAAAAGCGCGCGCGCGCGCACTTAAAACGCGAGCTCTCGCGGCACACGTGCGCCTCGCCTCGACGAACACGGCACGCGCGCGCTCGGCTCGCGGAATGCCGGGGCTAAATATACCTGGGGCTCTCTCGCGCGCGATAATGTTATTTTTCCCGCGGGAGGCCTCGCCGATAGGAAAATTCGCCGCCGCGGCGACGATTGTATCGCTTGGCTTTTTTACCCTCTCTCTCTCTCTCTCTCGCTTTTGCTCCGAGAGCTTCGCGTGTTACGGGTCAATTTAATTGCCGCGCGAGAGAGGTATTTTCCTTTGAATTAATAGTTGGAGCTGCTGCGCGTGCGAGATGAAATTTATAGTGCGACCTATTTGCGTCGAGTGCTGCCGGGGTTCGTTGTTTTTTCTTCTTTTTTTTTTTTTCAAGTAGGTGCGTTTGCTTTACAAGAACCGTGCTGAAAAAGGCGTTATCTTTGAGGTTGTAAATCGCGGTTAATGAATTATTCGTCGGGAGAAGTTATGCAGCGAGAATTAACATTTTTTCCTCCTAGGCGAGGTGTATCGAATACGGATTCGAGCTTTTTTTGCGAGTTCTTCCGCATAATCAGCGATTTTAAGAGAATTCACGTTGAGTAGTTTCTCGAAAGAGATGCGTGGCTTTTTAAGTTAGGTACGTCTGATCTAATGGAATAAAAAAACATAAATAATTTAATGCACGCAGACATTTAGAAAAACTTCTCGTTAAAGCTCTCCTCTAAAAACGTTCCCACCGTCCACTTTTCGTTCGAATTTTGTGTACCGTTCGAAAGTCTCGTCTTTCAGGAAGCAGAAGCAAAATAGCCTATCCTCGCGTAAAAAAATAATTAATTTATCGGCAGGAGCAGAGGCAGCATTTCATAAATTTTTCCACCTATTATTACGGAAAGCCATAACGGCACCGGCACCCCAAGATATTTTCAGCGTAACTGTGCTGCCAGTAAACCTCGATCTATCCTCCCGGCATTTTTGCCGGCCTTTTCCCCGACTAATCGGCCTCTCTCTCTCTCTCTCTCTCTCGCCGTCCTGGGCAAAAATGAGGATTAATTTATCATGGGTTTCCCGGCGCTACCGATACATCGCCCGCAGAGGTAAAAAGAGCGCGGGAAATCGGAATTTACGCGCTTTTATACGATCCCCGACGAGCGCCGGGAGGGAGGAGGAGGGGGAGGGGGAATGCTTACGGTTATGGCTTACAGTTACGAGGCGTCGAGAGAGCAGTGCAGCGCGCGGTCACTCGCTGAGGCCTTTTCCGCTGCGGCGACGACGACGACGACGGCGCTTGTTTCGAGCGGTGTCGAGGCTGCTCTGCCCCGATCGCGTGTCGGTCGAGGCGAGGATTGCCGGGCGGACATTTTCCCCTCGTCGGAGGATTTGCGCGGGAGGAAATTAGTCTGTTGGCTTTCGGGCTTTCTCCGGCAAAATTAAGAGCTACGAATTTGGAGCGAGGCGCGGAAAGTTCGGGGTGTAATTTTGTTTCTCCCTTTCAAAAGGATAACTTTTTATTTGCTATGCATAAGTGACGTGTATAATCTGTCGGAAAAGAAGCGCGATGTATACGGTAGTTAAAATACAATATTAAATAAACCATTCAATCAAAGCTGCTACACCCTGCAATCGGCGCTTCGACGTTTCCTATATCCGCGAAATTCCACGCGTCCAATCAATAAAAATAAATACGTCAAGCAGTCGCATGAAACTAAAAATCCGTCGGCCGCGCGGCATTAATAAGCCCCAAAAATCATCCATCAATTATCCCGCGCGCAGAGAGCAGCCGTCAGAGTTCCTCGGCGAAAAACACACGCGCGCGCGCACACACGCCTCCCGCGCGCCGCGGCAACACTTCCCACCGGCGGCCGCCGCTGGAAAATTGGATTCGCGCGTCAGACGCGAGCCGACGGACCGACGGACTCGGCGTGTGTTTGCCCTCGTCAATTGTTATTTACGATTAGCCGAGTAGAAAACTAATAGCCGAGAGCTCTCGCTTCGCATTATGATTATGATAGCGCGGCCCCGGCCTTGCACACCCGGCGAATTAATTTCGCGCGTATGCGCGGGCGCGCGCGTCTGCTCGCGGGATCGTAAAATCGCGGCGCGTTTTCGCGCTGTTTGCAGACGGAGGGAGAGCGATGCGCGTTTAGGAGCGAGCCGGCTCGATAATCTTCCCTCATGCGAGATGAATTATTTCTGCCCAAGCGAGATGCGTTTCCGCGCCCCCTTTGACGCGCCGCCGCCGCCGGCTTGGCTCTCGCGCTGATTTCGCGGGCTTTTCTTTTGCGGGAGAGGAGAGCCGGTCAGAGGTGATTGCCAGATTTTTCGGCTCGAGTGGAATATCCTGCTGTGTTGCTCGTTGGGAAATTGTTTTTGCGCGTTATTTTCGGAGTTGTTTCGTGCGCCTTGACAGGTTGAGGCAGCAGACTTAATCCTTGGATATTATGTATATTCGTTGAACAGTTTTTCCTTTGGTGTAGAATACTGCGAGGGCTCAATTTTGAGCATAATGCACTTTAATGATTCTTTAATGATTCGTTTGAAATTTGTATATAATTTATTTTCTTGCGATTTAAAATCGAATCGAATCACTTTCATGAATAATTTTAGTTTTTAAAATTGAATTAAACTCTTTAATTAAGGGAGCTGAATTTTTTATTCAATTTGCAAACGAATATTACATCATAAAGGGTTTTTCATAAATACGTAAATTCAACTCGTGATTTACATTTAATACAGAAAACTGTTAAATCTGTTAAAATAATCAATCGCACGAGTTTTAAAATATTTACATGGCCGATTAAATTTTCATTAAAACGCCGATAAATCGAGCAAAAAGCTTTAAAATTCAATAAATTATTTTATCATTCCAGCGATACACCGAAACAATGCCGCTCTTTCTCTCCCGCTAAAACGCGTTCGCGTCCTTCGCTCGATATATCGAAAATCCAGCAATTGTGCATGCACAGCTTGCATGCATACAGCAGCTTTTTCCAGAAAGCTGAAACGCGAGAGAGCCGCGCTTAAAGAGACGAGCGCTTCGTGGAAAGGCGGCCGGCAAAAGCGTCATTACTATCAGGAAATTACATGTGGAGAATAGAGGGGAAGAGGGAGGTGGGGGCGGAGAGGGAAAGTTGTCGATGCGACATTGAAACTTCAAAGAGAGTGAATGAACGGGATCGCGTATATATATATGCCGGGGAGGGATGAAAGAGTGAACGAGGACGAAATTAGAGTCAGCGTTCACGGTCTATAAAAATTTTTGATTGAAATTTTTAGTCCTTTAAAAGTCAATTTACGTCGCTCGAGATGCCTGCCGGGATCTTTTTATCGTGTCTCGCGCGACTTGTTACTGCACTTTACCTACCCTTCGAGTATTAGTGTTTTAAAATATCAAAGCTCCTTTTCGCTTTAACTTATATATAAAAAAATCTGCATTTTCTTCTCGATCCGTTCGTAGTAAAAGCTTCGGCAAAATTTTACAACACCTGCACAATTCGGAAGCGAAAAATTGCTCAGAGCAACAAAGCGAATAATCCCTAAGCGAATTTTCCCGAAAATAACTTGCATTTACCCGGGGAAAAAAGGCTACCTCGAGCATTTTCGCAAAAACCGCATTTTCGCGCGAGAGCGAGAGAGAGAGAGAGAGAGAGAGAGAGCGATCGAAAATGCAGAGGCAGAAAATCAGAGTGCAGCGGGTATCCACGGGGGGACGCATTTTCCCTCCCGTTCCGCTGAAAAAAGCCACATTATGCGAGCCTCGAGACTCGCGCACGCAGCTCGTGTGTGTGTATACCTCGCGAAAATCGACTGCGAGGCATTACTTGCGCGCGTCGCGTTATAACAATGCCTCCCCCCTTCGTCCTCCCCCCCCCCCCCCCCAGCCTGCGCCGAGCTACGCACGAAATTCCACTCCCCCGAGGACGACCTCCGAAGAGAGCTTAGAGCGAGAGGAAGAGCCCTGTGGACAAGTGAACGATATAGAACGAGGCGAGCAAGCGACTGGGGAGTCTTGCTGCCGGCGCTGCTGCTGCTGCTGCTGCTGCCGGATGGTTCTACGGAAAAATGGCAGATATTGAGATTTCGTTCCGCGGGGAGGCAGTATTTTACTTAGTCGCAGAAATTTTTGAAATTTTAAAGCCGCGAGCGTTCTCGCATATTTGAAGTTTCGAAATTTTATCATTGAAATTATAATAACCTAATACGTTTCTTTCCACCTCCGTTACAAGAGAATAAACGCCCGACGCGCACTCGACAAAGCAGGAAATAGTTTGAATCCGACGGCGGAGCGCTGAATAATCTATCCGTGCATTTGCCGCACTTGCAAAATGCAGCAGATGAACGAGCGCTCGCTCGGGAGGGGGAGGGGGGTGGGGGGAGTAGGACAAGGAGTCTGCTGCGCCTTTTGTGCGCCGGTTAGTCCGCTTAACGGCTTGTTGCCGAGACTCTCCGGCGCATAATGTGTAATTCGCACGAAAATTGATAAGAGAGCGAGAGAGCGAGAAACGCGAAACGGGGAAGAATGTCGACTCACGTGATTTCGTGCGTTCTGCTCCTCCTCCTCGTTGTTCTTCTCTCTCTCTCTCTCTCTCTCTGTCTCTCTCGCTCCTCGCGCTGTTGTGATATGCTAATGCCCTTGGCTCTCTCTCTCCGGCTCTTTTTTTCGAAAATTTTCTGCCCGAGCTATTTTATCTCTCTCTCCGTCCGCGAGGGGGGTTAATTTGCGTTCCGCCTTTGTTGTTTTTGTTGTTGTTGCGTCTGGCGTGTTGCTGCTGCTGCTGCTGCCGCTTTTGCTTTTTTTCGAAGGGAGAGAGAGAGAGAGAGAGCGAGTGAGTTCTTTGCCTGCCGCGGATCACTGAATGCCGGAGTGCGTTAAATATTCGAGTGGAAATTGCTGGCTTTTTGTGATAACGGTGAATGAAACTTACGAGTTGTTTAGGTCGGAGCTGAGTTTCGAGTAAGCGAGTAATAATGCTGTTAACTTTTTGGATAAACAATGCCTGTCTAGATATTTTCGCGTTTTAGTTTTTTACGTTGGTCGTCGCCGGCAGACGTAAGATTATCTTTTTAATTAGAAATTGAACCGTCGCTCCCTTTTTTTTCCAATTGATAGAGGCTACTTTTCCAATTAATAGAGAAAAATTGAAAACACGAAACTTTGAATAAAAAAAACTATTTTACTCGCAATCGCCGAAATCGCAATTGAATCCGCCGCGATGATCTCGCCCCGTAAGAATATTACACCTTCAATTAAATCGAAATTAAAGCCGCGCGAAGGAACGAAAAGAAGAGCAGCTGCTCGCGTCCCACCTACGCGTCCTCATCGGATCGTCGGAGCTTTATACAAAACCTCCCCATTACACAGACTGGCGCGCTCGCGACTGGCGTACCGGCGTTATACAAAGAAACATCGGAGCTTGGGCGCGCGTTAAATTAATTACGAGAGCCGACGAGCCATCATTTATTTTCATTTCTCCGCGGCGAATCGTCGCGGAGAGTTTTTTTCCGCACCCCTCGTGCCGCACGAGAGAGAAAAATTATCAAGCCGTGCGCTGGTATGTGTGTGCGCGCGCGCGCGGAGGCGTCGGTGCGCGTGCCTCCCGAGGTTTAATGATCGCGGCCAAGGCGTCGGAAGAAATTGATTACTGCCTCGTACGAGCAGATAAGAGTGCTAAAAATATATATACCGCTCTCTGGGTGTCTCTCTTTTTTGGCGAGGCTGTGTGGGTGCGGTGAGCAGGTGGAGTTTGGATGAGACGGGATGGGGATCGGAGCTGTGTGCGCTGGTGATTGATTTCTGTTAGGCAAAGCAGTGTTTGCGGAGCAGTCGGCTTGGCGAAACCTGTTTTTATTCCGTGGATATATATATATATGTATATATACGTTTCCTTGTACTTTTTGCCCTGTAAAGTAATTATATTTGCTTTGAATTAATTTGAAAATTGTTCAAGAAACTGTAAAGGTTACGACTGGACGCGTAGGAATGATAATCGCAAAAGTAGATTAGTCGACTACACTCGTCGCATAACAAATACATAAAGTAATCGGTTCGTTAACCCTCCCCTTTATCAAACCATTAAATAAACCATTCCGAAAAAGCTCGGCTAACGAATCCCGTCCGAGGCACTAAAAGCAGCTCTTTAATCTCCAGTCTGCCCCGATTTCCCTCCTCGCAAATGAGCCAAAGCACATATCTCCTCCGCATCGGCCATCAAAACACTTCCTCCGTTAGCAGTCCG
Source organism: Ormyrus pomaceus (assembly GCA_900474385.1). Classification (NCBI taxonomy): domain Eukaryota; kingdom Metazoa; phylum Arthropoda; class Insecta; order Hymenoptera; family Ormyridae; genus Ormyrus; species Ormyrus pomaceus. The sequence goes on along the minus strand of UCOM01000541.1, from coordinate 61,484 downwards.
CGGGCGGACAAACAAGGTTATTTTTCGGAAAGTCCCGTCGTCGGCAGAAAAACACGGCGGCTCGATATACTCCGGGGTTAGCTCTCGGGATATACTTTGTATCGCGGCATTAAACTTGAATTTCAGAGGCGCGCGCAAACACAGACGTTCGCCGCGGGGAGAGAGAGAGAGAGCGAGAGAGAGAGAGAGAGAGACGAAACTCTACGGCCGCCGCGAAAATCTTGCTCCGCTCGTCGGCGCTGCTCGCTCCGCGCGGCACTTGTACATCCCCATGAGTAATGAGCCAAGCCCGGCACACGGAACGAGCAGCAGCTTCGCCGCCGCCGCCGCCGCGCGCTTTTTGCCGGGGAGTTTCGCGAAGATGAAGCCGTCGGCGTAATTACCATCCTCGTTAGGCAAAGGCGAGAGCGCGGATCCACGGCGCGACTCCTGTCACTGAGACTCGTATTTAATTAGTATTATCGTTGTACGTAGGTCGAGATTCCAGCGCCGACGCCGCCGCTGTTTTTGCTCGGGCTCTCTGCGAGAGAGAGAGAGAGAGAGAGAGCACTTTTTGCTCGTTGCTTATTTCTTCGCTGATGCTTTAAATACATCGCGAGAGAGAGAGAGAGAGAGAGAGCGAGGCGCCGGAACGCCGCGCTCGGCGAATTCTTCAGATGCTAGGGAGCCGAGGATGTATGGAGATTCGGACGGTATTGAGATATGCGAGCCAGTGCGAATGCGGCCGCTCTCTCGCTTCTTGCCAATTTGTCACCGAGTTTAATTGCCTCTTTGCGATCTCGGAGCTTCGGAGGCAAAATAGTTGTGATTTGTTTTGTTAACGAAAAAAAAAAAAAAAACAGTTGCATCGTTCTCCGCGAAACGATTGCGTAAGTGAAATCTGTAATTAAGCCAAAGTAGATTTTGTAATAAATATAAAATATAGCGCTGAACCAACTGTTCCCTTTGGAAGGGTGTTCGGGAGCTACAAGTGTACTCGCCTAGGAACTAATAACAAATAATCATACCTCCCACAAAGATATCAATATTGCATAAAAAGCAATATCCAGAACGTAACGATTACGCTCGATGTTAGAAGCGTAATCAGCGGCGCACTCGAGCCATCCTTCATATCCGAGTTACATACCCCCGCCAAAAAGCTTTGAATAATGAAAGCCGAAGTAAAACCAGAGGGAAAAGCTCGGAATCGATATAACGCAAGATCCTACGACTCTATGCATAATACATAATATAGGTTTACGCAGACTTCAGAATTGGCCGGAATACATCCTCCAAGCCCCACACACACACACACACACACACACACCCACACACCTGAGGAGAGAAATTCTTAGCGTTACGAACGTCTAGCCTCGGGATGACGAATCGTCTGTGTCCTCCTATTTCTCTCTCTCTCTCTCTCTCTTTCCGTGAATCGTCTCTCGGGCGATGCAATCGAAAGCCTCGCCGAAGAGAGAGAAGAAAAGCCGGCAAGAGAGCGGGATAGAGGCTCGGATCGATCGTACGACGACCCGAGAGAGCGAGTTTTCGAACGAGACAGAGAGAGAGAGAGAGAGAGCTCCGTTAGAAAAAGAGCGAGAGCGACGAGTAATGAGACAGAAACTCGAGGGTGGATGCAAAGAGATACGAGGGCTGGCAGAGGAAAAGCGCAACATCGATACCCTTGTTCGTTTTCCCGGCCCTGTCCCTAACATCCCTTTTGCATCCACGTGCGCGCGGGTAACGCGCCAGGCAGACAATACGGACTGAGAGAGAGAGAGAGAGAGAGCTTGTCGCTCGATTTTAGGGCCGAGGGTATATATAATGCGCGCGCGCGGCGACGCGCTTCTTCGGCTTTTTCCGGAGCTTTTGCCCGCAGCGCGCGATGTCGGGCTTTAATTAAATATAGGCTGTTTACGGCGGAAACGTGTTTATAACCTTCATAAATTTCGGAGCTTGCTTTTATGATCATCGAAACTGATATTAACTCGGGCGCTTTATCGTTGCTTTATCAAGCGAGGTACACTCTTTCGAGGACCCGAGTAAGTATTATGTTAATAAATTGTATTATAGAAAAGTTCTAATAATCTTTTAATCTTTTGCCGGTTCCAATGATATATACCTACAAATTGTAAGACTTACAGAATTTCGAAACCCAACCCCCCTACAGGAGTCCTTAATCCATTTGACTGAACAATACGTGCGCAAGCACGAGCAGAATTAGAAACTCACGTCAGCATACAAATTACAAGCCCGACAAATAACGATAATTTCAAGACTCCCGCGCAGTCCGATATAGCAATCCGGCGCCCTTAATGAATCTAATTACCGAAACAAAGGGCATCGCCCCATTCAGACGGCGTGTCTCCCCCGCGGCCTCGAAAAAAAGGCGCGCAGGAATCATTTGCGCATAGGGCTGCGAGATGCACCCGCAGACCCGCCGCGGGAGGATAATTAATTGTCTGGCTCGCGCCGCTTCGTAATGCGTCATAATATCATGAAAGCATCCCGGCGTTACATATTAGGCGCGTACTTTGTACCCGCCTCGGAGGGGTAATGCCGAAAGGCGGCTCTGCACACACACGCGCACACACACATACCCACACACACGTGACGCGCGGGAGCTTTTGATGGTCTGGCACCTCGCGCGCGACGTCAAAGGTAACACCATCCTTCGTCCTTTGATGCTCGGCTCTGATTTCACCGGAGCCCCGCTGCCGTGTGCTGCCGCCGTCGCTCACTCTCTCTCTCTCTCTCTCTATCTCTCTCTTCCTCTCTGCCTTTCGGGAATTTCCGAGTTTTCGCCCGAAATATTTGATTTTTGAGGTGTACTGCAGGATATCTGGTTTTGCTTGCGGTATTTTTTGTTAATTTAAAGCGAACGGCGTGCTTTTAAGTGTACGCGAAAGTGGAGTCTGAAAATAAGTCGAGCATTTAAATGTTATTAATTAAGGTATCGACTACAAATTTAATTATATTACGCATTATCCTGCAAAGCTCACGCGTTTAATTAACGAAGCGTGTTCCGAACAAGCTAACGTCTAAATTTATAAACACCAGCGTCAAAATATTATAGACAAATATTTTTAAACACTTTTACGCGCTTTCGTTCATAAATCATTAGTTCTATGCTCGTTTTATTATTAAACAAACCAGCGCGAAATTTATATAATTAATTTAACATGCGTAATACACCGCCCAATATTTACTGCAAACGAGAATATTCAATTTTGTAAACGCAATTATCATTCCGAGCTGCGCGCCACGAAACATCGACGCTCGAGACGAATCCTCAAAGCCCCCAATAACGAGCCTTCATTATCAGATTTCTCCTCCCGAGCGTAAACAGCGGGCTTTCTTTTATATTTTTTCCCCTCGAAAAATCTCGGCCGCGAAGAAAAACAAAGCGCAGGAATGCCGCAGCGCGCGCTCTCTCTCTCTCTCGCTTATCAATCACCGGAGCGATAATTGACGCCTCTCTCGGCAAATTTACATATACACAAATTCGCGGCCCGAGCACAATGAGCATCGATCATCGGTCGGGCACCGAGGTCCCCCCTGTCAGTTCCACCTGTAACGCCGGCCGCTTTTTCTTACGAGCGCCGAGAGCCGAGAGAGCTCTTATATCGATTATGTACGGAGGGAAAGTTGATTAAAAAGAAGACGGCCGATGGGTGGTCCGCGCTTTATGCGCGCCGAGCGCGGAATGCCGCTCTTTTTTTGCGAGGCTGGAGGTAATTGATAAAGGAGCAGCAGGAAATGTGAAGGGTGATCGCGAGCTACCGCTATTTGCATATTTGGAGTCTTTAATTAACGCTTTTTCCGTATATCTTTTTGGCGACGGGCTGAGCCCGTGTTGGGGTTTTAGATAAGTGAGTGAACCTTATTTTCGTTGTACTTATTAAATTAGAGTTTTTATATAGTTTATTTGATTTATTATTAACGTGTTTTGTTAACAAAGCAAACGTCTTCGTATAAAACTATTTACTCTCTTCTGACCGATGTCCACTTATGTGGACAGATATTAATTTTACTATTACTGAAGTTTCCTGAATAAATTAGGCAAAACCGCTGTACATATTACCTTATTTGCACTAAAGACTTCAAATATTAACCATATGAAATTCGTTAAACATAATATAAGTTTATTTCATGTTTTAACCCGAAATACAAAAAAATACTGTAAAAAATGCAAAAGCTGTATATAACTGTAAATTTCATGTTTTTTGATCAAAAGAACGACAAATTAAGGAAAAAATTTTGGTCAGAAGAGGTTAAATGAAAGCAGCTGTTAAAAGATTATTCAAAGTATTAAAAATGTTTTGCAGTGTAACTGATAAGTTCATGTTTTTACACCAGGCGTTCAACGAAATTAAAATACTCTCAATGTAATTAATAACATAAAAGGATATTGTTAAGGTAAATTTGAACCACACTAGATTAATTAAATAATAAAGGAACGCCTCATTAACCGGCGCGCAAACAAGTTGCAAAAGCTCGAACGCCGCTTAATCTCACTCTCGGTAATATAATTACGCCACAGTCTCGTTCGATCGACGCGCTGCACATTTTTTTATCGCCTCCTCAAGCCTCCACGTTTATGAATGGAAAAATATCGAGAGCGCCAAATAAACCGCGACCTCTTGCCTTCGTTCGATCATTTTCGCGCGGCGAGGATGGAACGCGTAATCGACGCGCATTTCTATGAAAAATTATATCTCGCGGTAGTTGCCGATGGTTATGGGTATAAGATTTTACTGAATTCTTAGATTTTTCTGCGAGAACGTGCTGCGATAATAAAGTTTTATTCGAGGGGCAGTTTTACGCTTTCAAAAATGGTGTTTCTTTAAACATTTCAATCTCCGAATCGTTTCCGAGCGAGAAAAAAAATTATAAAACTTTTTTTGAAAGGGTGTGTCATTCACAGCTGCTGCTCGCTGAAACTTATAACGAGATATATATAATTCTTATCGATCATTCGGTGTCAAAAGTGTGAAGAGATTAAACGCTTCATTTTTACGGGTCGAAAAAGAAAGTGCCGTTAAATAAGAGGATGCATGAAACATCAGCGGTCAAAAAAGAAAGTGTTGCAGCTGTTTTCTTTTTGCGAGTACTCTTGACTCGTGGCGACAATAAATTTCATAACGATACTAATATAAGAAAAAGATTTAAAAACAAATTATACATTTTTTTCATTACAAACAATGTTGAGTAATTCATGTGTTTGTTAATAAACAAGATGAATCATCATTTTTTTTACGGTGCAATAAATGCTTTTAATGTAATTTTTATTACAAATACTAATGACGTAATAACTTTTTTTAAAACTCACTTAAATTCGTGATGCATTGCTCTATAAATTTATTTCTGTACGTCGTATCAAACCGAAAGCACGCATTTTATTAATAAACATGAATCACGACTCATATTATGAGTTCTGAAAAACTTTTTAATTACGTTACGTAATATCAGACGGATATCTTTCAAAAAGAGGAATGTGCGAATGTACGATTTTTTTTATGACGGCACGCAAAACGAAAATGAGCAAATGTCATATTTGTTGTATGCGTATTATGTTACAAAATGTAAAACGTACTCAAACCATGTAATACAATAATTATTTTATAAATTAAGCGAAATAATTTATTTACTTTTAGAATTGGTATACATCTACCTCGTAAACAAAGTATTATTGCAAAATGCTTAAAATTTTTTTACACAAGCACGCAGCTAAAATATTTTTTGCAATTCTCTTCTAATCAGCATCAACGACTCTTACCTCTCCCAATCTCATTATCTCCCTTCCATCAAAAACTTGCCCGGCCCACTTGATTCCGGTTCCATAAACAAACAAAAAAACCGTCCGAGCAGCCAGGCGCTAACCGTTACCTTTTCTGTTGCAGGTGAGTCGCGTGCAGCAACTTTCGAGGGTCAAATTAAAAGCGCTTCGAAATAGCGTGTGTGTACTCTCTCTCTCTCTCTCTCGGAGGTTTAATGCCGGCCTTATCGAGAGCTCTCTCGCTTAGGAGGTGAGTGCCAGCGAGAGCATGTTTCGAGTAAATCGCGAGCCGCTACCGGCGAGGTGCGATACCTTAAGCTGCTGCAGCTCGTTTCTGCAACTATCCGTGTATTTCTGGCCTTTTTCTCTTTTTCTTTATCGCCGGGCAGCGCGCGCGCCGTTAGTTCCCTACGTGTAATTAAAGTATTTACGGCGCGGATCGAAATGGAGAAATGTTTCGGATTTATACCGGCGGGTAATTATTTTTTGAAAAATCGCGCGCTGCTCCGGATTTATGGGCTTATTACGGTTGCGGCGTTAGTGAGTAAAAGGTCAATTCTTCGATAAATACGCCCGATGGTGGAAGTGGATAAATTTTATCAGACGTTCAACTTAAATAAATTAATTTCAGCAAGTAAAAGAGAAATAATAAGGCCAACGGGAAAAGCGTTGATTGCGCCTTTGATAATAAAATACGGTTGAATGTTTTAGGAATATAAATTTATGTTGCTATACGCATCCGTGATCCAGATTTTAAGCGGACGGCAATAAATATTTACACTTTTTCATCAACCCATATATTTTTTGCGTCAGAAATACACTGCATTACGCATAATCATATAATTTATTAGTTGTAGTCGCGTAAATTTGATAAAATTGGACGTTTTACGAACACTTTGTTCTGAATGTCTACTAATTCTTATCATTTTGAAAAGTAGAGTATTGATATGTATCTCAGACTCTTAAAACATTGATTTTAAATAATGCACTTTCCGTTCAGAGTGAAAAAGATCCTTCTTTCCTAAGCGAACTAAAACTCCGCCGAACGAAAACAGCTTGAAAAATCACAAAAACAGTCCTCAAAAATGGAGTTCATGTAATCGGCCTCGCCATCCCGAAGACGTTCGCCACCGGACTTAAAACAAACTGGCCAAATATTTATAGAGAGACACGAGAGCGACGATCGGCGCATATCCTGCAAAGTGGGGGCGAAATATTTACGCAGCATCGCTGCCGATAATCTGCAGATGCAGCGGCCGATGGAGATTTTCACGGCGCGTTTACACGTGCTTTTTCGCGTATCGCAGCCGCGCGGCAGCGTTTTTCTCTCCCATTGTTAATGCGCAAAGCGCTGTTTCGTGGCTTGCGAATGAAGAGCGAATTTGGCCGCGGCATTGTTGTCGATCTGCCCTGCATATGGCCCCTCTTTTCTGCATCCTGTTGTCTTTGTTTGTGGAAAATGTTCGAACTGAACATTTTGGACTTTTTTCGGATTTTGATGGGCTGTCGTTGGGGTGTGAGATCAAGCTTTTTTTGTCCTGTTCATTACAAGTGGACCAGTTGAAATGCTTGAATTTTTCTGACGGTTTTTGCTAATTTTTTTGATTGAGTTTAAGAAATAATTAATAACTTCATTTTTCCGCGAAAGGATTTTAATTAAATGCGTTTTTTTACGGCAGTTAAAATTTATTAAATAAACAATGAAACGTCAAAAATCATTTCCCTTAATAACTGAATCACTTTTTAAAACGTAAAGTAATAAATAACATTGTGTACTTTGAACGTTAAGTAATTTCATGCAAATTTTTAAACGCCCGATTTCAATTAAAATTAAAAAAAAAAGTATGTTAATACCAAACGGCACTGATTCTCAATCGAGCAAAACTCCAGAAAATTAAATTCTGTAAAACGAGAAAACGACGTTGTACGCCCAGTGCGCCAAAAATCTCGGAATGCCCGTCATTTACTTTCGCGTTAGGCGATAATCGCCAGCTTTCTAATTCCAATATCATTACCCGAAAGAAACTGCGCCCCGTAAATCAGCGCATTTTCAAAATATCAGTGCAGCGGCTAGCGAGCAATTTCCATAATCCCGCTGAAAGTCCGGGGACCCCGCAAACGACCCGCCAGGCTAATATTACGAAATTTCCATGGGAAGCCAATTAGCACGACTCCTCCCTCTCTCTCTCTCTCTCTCTCTTTTCCTCCCTAAACGACGACGTGCATCTCAACGAGCGCGCTCTTTTTCCGAGAGCCTCGCGCGAGTGTCATCGCGCGCATCTTCCATACCGATTCGGCCTAATTGCGCGCGCTCGCGTCGACAATATTGTTGCGCTAATTGCCGGGTCGCGGCGAAGTCGGTCGGGCGCCAAAATTCAAATTCCCGAAAACTCTTTTTCCGCCGAGTGCCTGACTCATCTTTCAATTAGAGCGTCCCCCGAATTAATTGGATTCGAACGAAGAGCGCCGCCGCCGCCGCCGCAGCCGCAGCAGCGGCAGCAACGCCGCTGTAACTCATTGATTCATTAGCGTGCGTGTAAACAATGGCTCGAGCAAACAAGCGAGAGCCGCCCGGCATTCTCGCATAATAAATTATTCGGCCGTTCAATTAATCGGAAAGAGAGGGCGGGGAGGGAGGACGGAGGGAAAGCTCCAGCTAAGCGCGCGCGCGCGCGCAGGCGCGGCGGAGGGACACGTCGTAAAGCGCGTAATTTTCAATGGATTATAATAGCCCCGGCGATTTCAATGCTTTTAATGCGGGCCCCGCCGCCGCCGCCGCCGCCGCCGCAGCGCGGACCCCCACCTACCCCGGATTACGGAGCGGATAATTCGCTCCACTTCGGCTTCGACAGCCGCGGCGGCTTTTTCGGGCTGCTTGCCCGAGCAAGATGATTCATGATGTCGATGCGAGCAGTCTTTTCATTGTTGTTTCGGGGCGATGGTCCCCCGGAATTGAGCGCCGCTATTTTCCAAGTGGCTCTCTCGCGAGCGCGCCAGTTGGATTATAATAAAGTGGATCGAATCGCGCCAATTTACGAGAGGATGTTTCGATTAATCGTATTTGCGAGCTCTTTTCATCGAATGGTAAAATAGCTCTTGCGAGAGCGATTTCTTTCTCTGGTATTTTAATTAAACACTTTCCGGCTTACCTCTTTTTGTTCAATCTCCATCTTCTCTGACAACTATTTATTTAAAGATTTTTCACAATTCGCCGATCAAAAATGCTTAGTAAATCGAAACGAGGCAGACGCACGCTCGAAAAATTCTCGCGAATCAAAGCGGACGCTCGATAAACCCCTATTTACAGTCTGATTAAATTTCTCCTTTGTTTCCAGCGTCGTTGAATTACGAACGAACTCTGTAAAAGCTGAAAAGAAAATCGACTCTCCGCGCGCGAGCTTTGCCCGAAGCACACACGAGGCGAGCGACGGTGTACAATCGTCGGGGCGAACGTTCGCAAAATCAAAACGGCCGGGCTGCGCGCGGCGTCGAACAACCGACGACGCGCGCCGGGCAGAGATTACATTGCCAACTGCAAGCGGCAGATCAGCTTTCGACGAGCGAGTCGAACGAGCTCGTGTCGTAAAAGCGACGGCCGAAAAATTCCCCGCGAAATGATTCGCGCGGCCCGACAAACGAGGCTCTCTCGCATTGTAGGAATGATCCGGCCGCGCGAAATAACCGCCTCTCCCCCTCTCTCTCTCTCTCCTCCCGTTCTTAATACCGGAGATAAACGGAAGTTATCCCGGTCTATAACGGATCCCCGTCGCCGGATCTCTCGCGCGGCGTGTGTTTTACGCGTACGAGGCCGTTGAAGAGATTCTAGAGCCCCGAGAATTAAAAATGAGAAATCGTATGGAGGTAAAGTGGTTGCAGCCGAGAACCGCGTATTACTTTCGAGTTCGTTTTATATTTGCTTTAGGAGATCGTATTTTTCTTTGACGGCGACGTAATCTCGGCGAGTGATAATTTTTCTCTCCCCGTTTTGGATTTAGTTATGGGTGGATTTTTATTTGTTTGAATTTGAAATTCAATTTATATACCAACTTTTTGATAGTTTATTTGCGGCAAATCCAATTTTCTTACAAAATACTGATCTCTTTGCGAGATTGTTTCTTTTGCTCGAGAAAATGTCCTTTTCGAAGGGAGCTAATCCTTTTGAAATTTCCAAGGATTTTCTTTTCTGCAAGTATATATTTCATGATATTTTTACATTGTTTTTTCTTGAAAATACATTCTTTTCAACAAGAGCAGGAATAAACTTAATAAGTGTCGAAAAAATTCTTCATACGTCGAACAACATTTTCGATGATAAAACGCCGCCAGAAAAAAAGGCTCTCCTATATTCTATTTCCCGAGCAAAAGAATTCCATTAATTAAAACTTGCCGATATCTTTAGAAAATCAATCGATCCTATCTATCTAAACGCGGCAAAAGCCAATGAAGGAAACTTTCATTACGGTTCTCCTCGATCGGCCAAGCTCACCTTTATTCCGTCGAATGCCGGCGCAGAGAGAGAGAGAGAGAGAGAGAGAGAGAGAGAGCCACCCATACAAACTATCACCGCGCTGAGATTTCGCGCGCGAGATACCATAACCTCCTTTAGATTTTCCAGGAGACCGTAGAGAGACTTATCGGGCATTACCCGAGGATTACGAGGTGCGATCTCCCGCTCTCTCGAACTTTCTCAGTTCCTATCCTTTTCCATAGCCGCCGCGCGCTCACTCGCTCTGCCGGCGATTTAATATCAAAGGGGTTTCATTCCTGCGGCGGACGTTATTTACGCGCCCTTTGTAACAAACTTTCGGTCATTATCCCGATGCGGCGCGCGATGCAAATTAGCGCGTTTGTTATTTTAATTCGTAATTTATGGCCACGGACACGCCGACGTTTTTTTTTTTCTTCTTTCTTTTCGCCGATCTTTGCCGGGCTTTATTGGGCGTTTATAACGGGAGGTCGGCTTTTTTGGAGAGGCCTTTTTCTAAAAAGCTGTTTTATGCCTTTTGGTTATGGAAGTAATTAGCACGTGTTTTGCTCTCGCGTACCGGCTTTATATCTTGTAATTAAAGTTGAATGTTGGATCGTAAAATTTCTGATTAGGGTGTTAAAAGTTAACGCTGGCCTTTATCAATGTTACATAAACGCGCGCAGGTAATTGAATCGTCAGTTTACTAAAAATAAAGCTACAGCAAAAGGTATTACCCCCTCCCCCCCCCCCATCTCGCTTTGAAAATATTGTCACTTTACAAGTTCTCGAGTGTAGTACAATAAAAGCGTTAATGGAGTGCAACTGAATAAGTCAAAGGCAGAAGCTCCGACGCGAGAGCCTGCAAGAAGCATCCGGAACAAATACATTCTTAACGCGAAATTAAAATTTATCCCGCGGCGGCGTCTGCGAAAAGTGCTCGAGGCGCGGCTGACAAAACCGGAGAGCGGAAAAAGGGCCGGGGAAAAAGGCGCGAGGATCTCTGAAATCGGCAGGCGACGCTTCCGCGCGCTCGAAATATTTTCTGTAAACGACCGAGAGAGAGAGAGAGAGAGAGCGAGAGAGAGACTTGTATACATCGACAGCCGCAAGTAGATTTTCGCTGCCGGCGTGAGAAACGAAGCACCTGTCGGCGTGGAAGATAGAGAGAATGCCTGGCACTTACCGAGCCCGAGATGCAGTATTTAAGGAGGGGCAAATGCTGCTGCGAGGGGAAAAATTGCGAGGAACTAGTCGGCGTATAAATGCGGCAGTGCGCTGAAAATTTTAAGATATTCCATTAAAATCTTATTGATGAATTCGCTTTTCCGAAGAGCTTTTACTGCTCTCGAATGCGCGTTTCTTTATTTATTGTATCGCTTAAAAGTAAATTTTAAAGCGACAACTATTTCGTCGCTTCCGTGCCGCGTACATTTGGTTCGAAGGCAGAAGGAAATGGCGTGCCGATGCATCGAGTCGTCTCGGCAATGCGAACACCTTCTCCAATTAAATTCCTTTACCGGAGCCCGATAACTTGAAGCGGTGTGTGTGTGTGTGTGTGTGCTCAGTAAAGTAGAAATCAAGGGAGAGAGAAGTTAAAAGTCGAGTTTCTCAAAAGGGTTTACCTCTCTGATTTCTATTATTGTCAAATTGGAACGGATCTAAAAATCAGGGAAGCTTTCTTTTGCCGCCTGTTAAAAAAGAAGCAAGAAATACGAATTGAAACAAGCGAAGAGGAAAAGCCAGATATCGTTGTTCAATCAGCAGCTATTTGAAACTATCGATCCCTTTCCCGTTTCATCCTTCCATCGCAGCAGCTGAAAACAGAAAAAAAGAAAAAAAAAAGAAAGAAACGCCGAGCAAAAAGCTAACGTCTTTATATCCCAGCTCCTCAATCGAAACTGATACACATGTCGGATTAACTCATTCATAAGCGAGGAAAATAGAAAAATAAAACGCTCGCGCAGACAGACGAACGGAAAGGAACTGCTGCGCGACTCGTTCCGGTTCGTCGCTTTGATTTTACGCGTTCCCTCCCTCGTTACCTCCCTCTACCAGCGCGGCGCGAGAGAGTCTCGCGAAAATTTCCCATCGAGTGAGCGCCCGCCCAGGGGGAACGCGTAATTACATTAGTAGTTCGAGGAAAGCGCGCAGTCTCTGCGTACGTAGAAAAATCCCTCAGACGCAAGGGGAGGGAAGTTCAACGCGAATATCGGGAGGTCCGTTTTTTGCCGCTGATCGCAGCCGAGGCTGCGCTCTCTTCACGGACGGACGGAAATTCAACGCGGCCTCGCGAGCTTCATTCTCTTCTTGAAGCGCGCGCGGAGCTTAATAACTTCGCGAGAGGCCCGAGTATTTATCTTTGGAAAAAGGTAGGGCATTTACTCGCAGCTCGAGGACTCGAGGAGCTCGAGCTCTCTTCCTGGGCCGCGCGACAAATCGATCGGAGCGAGAGCTTAATGCATTTAATTCCGCTAAATCTCTCGCCTTCAATCTTAATCGAATAATCTCGGCGTTCGGGGTTTAAACCCCCCCCCCCCCCCCCTTCCTCGGCGCGCCTTCGACTTCGGAAGTTACAATCAAACGGGACTGGGCGAAACGTCATAATTAAGTCGGGCGAGAATCGAAAAAAGGAGATTAAGAGAGATCGAGCGACTCGAAATAAGGGGCGCGAAGTTACGAGCTGGACGGAGGGAGAAAAATAAAGTGCGTATCAGGGCGGAAGGAAGGAAGGAAGGAAGGGTGAAAAGAATGAAAGACGATCGTTCGTTAAGGCTCGCTTCAGAGGGAGAACCGAGATTTTTACTCTTGCCGTACTTTTCCTCTCCGGACACGTGGTGACCAAACCTTTCTCCTGTATTATATGGATTTAAGATCGCGAGTTTTACTGTACAGTCCGGTTCACAATTTCATTTATATAAAGAAAAAGAAATGAGTTTTTTACTTACGGAATTAATACACATGCATCTTCATTCTGTGCTCTCCTAAATGGCAAATGTATACGTAATATATTTTAAATTCTAACAAATTAGCCATGTAAAGCTCCAGTTGATAAATCCGAAACGTAATTGAAAAATATTACGTTTCCCCGAAGGATAACGCGATTAACTGAACCTTATTACCTCCGAAAACCCGGGAAAAAGAGACTACAACAAGGTACATTTCACGTTCCGTATAAGATGAAAAGTACGCCGAGCGATCATTAATCACACTTTGCCGGGCTTTCCGCGGCTCACTTTTTCCGCGGAGTGTATCGCCATAACGCAACCTTAAGGCACACCCGGCTTCCCTTTTCCCGGTGTTGGCTCAGCTCTCTCTCTCTCTCTCTCTCTCTCTCTCTCTCTCTCTCTTCTCTCCGTAGATCGTAAAGTCGCTTAATCGGATGAGGTTCCGCGAGGGCGGAACGGAAAGTCGAGAAATGGCGGCCGGTCGTAAAGGGTCGCCCGGCAAAGCTCGCCTTGAATATACATCTCAATTTTTTTTCCGCCCTTTATTTTCTCATTTTTTTTTTATTCTTTTTGTCGTCTTCGGCCCTTTCTTCGAAGCTCTCCGCAGTTCCGGGATAAGTTTAAATACAAATGTTGGGCTTTCGAGCGAAGTTTCCGCCGTTTCGGTAAGCTCCGTCGTAATTAAACTGCCGGGCTTCGCGGGTTCGTTCGGGTAGTTGAGTTTTGGGTTTTGGGGTTATGGAAAGAGTTGCGAGGGATTAATTTAGGAATTTTTCTTTTTTTCTTTTCGCTCAGCGTCGGAGAAATGGCGCCGCGTTTTCGTAATCACCGCTGATCCTCAATTTATCCTTCAATTTCGGTTTTCTCCAGTTATCATTAGTACTTATCGCGAAAGCTTACACTAATCCTCGGATGAAAAGTTCAATTTAATGCGAAAAAATGTCCTTCTTTGCGCAGTTTTTCTCGCCGTCGCCGCTCGACCGAAACCCAACGTTTATTTCCTTCCCTCCTTTAAACCTTTTTCTCGCAGCCCCTCGTTTTCCGTTGCGCCGTTGCTTTTTTCCTTATTCCCTTCCCAGTCGCGTTAAATTCTCGTCTTCGAGATAGTCAACGACCTATCGATCTTGTTTCCTTTTATTTTAGAAAAAAGACACTAACATTCCTTCTTTCAGCTTTATAACATAATTTAATTTTCAATAGCCTTTATTTAAGAATAATAAGATAAGAATAATCTCTTTTTAAAAGATTGTAAAAATGGTGATTTCAAGGATGGCATTTTTTTAATAAAAAAAAATGAGTTTCTCCAAAAATATAACGATATTTTACCTTTTGAATTTTTTACGACCCTCCTTTCAACTCAAGGCATTCATAGATTTTAAACTAAAAAACGAACTCTTTGATTTTTGTATCTATTTAACAGTTCAGGCAAATAGTAAAACATGTCATTAACGGACTTTTTTAAAACTCGATCCTCGTATTTCTCGAGTTGAAAATCGAAAAATTAGAGGACACTTCTTTCATTCCAAGCTTAAACGGAAGCGTGAAAAGCAAAACTTTTGCGATAAACCATCTGCCAAAAAGCACGAAATACTCCCTGGAAACGCCGAATAGCCGCCGCCGTCGCTAATCATCGCGATTCATTAGCCAATAAAGTCCGTCGATTCAGCGAATAATAAAGACGACTAGAATAGCCGGTAACGGCCGCTGAAAACCTCTAATTTCGAAGCCCCGGCAACGCCTCACAATGGCCCAACTATAAACTCGTTCGGCCGAAACAAAAGGACGGCGTACACCTGTCGCGGAGAGAGCCCGACAGACCAGTAAAGCCATCGGGGGGCTTCCATCGCGCGATACATCGATTCCGGGTCCGTAAAATTTCTCGAGGAGAACGGCCGAGTCCGTGATTGACTGGCCCGCCGCGAATATGAACGGGGCAATTTTTTTTTTTTTTTTTTTTTTTTTTCTGGACTCCGGTAAATTGGGAGCAGGGAAAAAGAGGCGATTTAGAATTTGGAATGCTAATCAAGGGAGCAGGATTTGCGTTCTACTTACGCAATGCGTATACTTGCAACTATTTCATTCGAGGCCTAGAGCTGAATTTTCATCAACTGCTTTATGGCTTATTGTACTGTCACGGTGAATGATGCTTTTATTATTGAAGGTATTGCGATATAGGCTTTTCATTCGGGATATTTCAATCGGCGCTTCTAAACGTTAAAGTCGATAATAAAGTTAGCTTGTTATAAAATAATAACTTTATAATGATTCAAAGCTCATAAAACTAGCCACTTGTATATTCGGCAGAAAAAAAAAATTTTGTTTTATAACTCGGTGCTATTATTTTGTTTATCATCAATAAAATACTAATATTAGTTTATAATGAATATGTTCGTAGGGGGATTTTATTAAAGTTTAGGCTGAATTTATTAATTAAATATTCAACTAAAGTGCATTACAGACACCATAAATCGCGAAAATCAACCCATACACATTTTCTAAACTATCAACAAAGTTAATTATAAAATTCAAGAGATAAAATGCCGAAGAAACTCGTCCATCCAGTCGGTTAATTCGAAAAGTACAGATTAGAAACTAAACTCTCCCCGAGCAAACAGAAGTTAACGGAAAACACAAACCCTCGCAGCAAGAATCAAGCTCCTCCGTCAGATAAGAAGGTAGCAGCAGCTTTCCTCAAGCAAATCGCCGGGGAGATCTCCGGAAGGGAAATCTCGGCTCTCGGCCGCGACTGACTGATCGTCCTAATTAATTACATATCCCGGGCTCAATTGGAGCATCTGGCGCGCGCGGGGGAGCGGCTGATAATTTTCCGGGGCTTTTCTCCATCGCCGCCGTCGACTCATCAAACTGAGTGGCCTCCTTCCCCCCTAAAAATTGCGTCCTGCATCACTCGAAGCCGAGGTGATTAGATGCACCCCCGGCTTTTCGGCGGAGGATCGATTCACTTGGGGGGGTCGGGGGAGTAGGTAATGTTTCGCGAGATGTTTATGGAGGTCGTTACTCGTCGCCGCGGTAAGAGCTTCGGGGGGGTAATTAGTAAATGGGAGTGTTTACATCTGTGTAAACAGCGATAAAGATTTTAAGTGTGATGTATGCTCCGCGTAAATGTGGAATCCCCAACAGCAGCAGCAGCAACCTTTCTCCTCCGATGGATCGGACTGGGTGTTAAAATAAAAATGCCCTCTTCGCTCAGCCCGAAAAAGCAAGCGAAGAAGTTTGTCTGGGCGTTCGCGGTGCAGAAGGAAGCAGCGGTCCTCCCCTCTCCCCCCCGAAACGGAGGCACCTCGCGCGTATCCGCTTCCCGCTGCGCAGAGCGGCAGTCAGCCAACCGGTACTCGGGCAAGTGGGTCATCGCGGCTAATCGCAAGGGCCAGCGTACGATACAAAGGGCTCTGCGCACCTGTTACGGCGCCGCGTCCACCTGTCCCCGGCTCTTTTTTTGTACCGACCGCCGCGGCCGAAATGCCCGGGCCCCATTGTCTCGTCCCCGCGCGCGCGACGAGCGGGACGCGGCTCTTTTATTGCCCGAAAGAGAGAGAGAGAGAGAGAGAGAGAGGCGAGCTCTGCGCTGGCGGCTCGGTTACGCTCGAGTAAACAAGCGTAAATATAAGCTCGATTCATTGTGCCCGGGGCCCCTTTGTCGACGCTGTGGGAAGGCCTGAAGGGAGTCGCGACTCGCGTGCTGAGCTCCTATCTAAATCTGGAAGAGTGAAAGATCACTTCTTTCGGCGCTGAAACTTGCCGTCTATTGTTCCCCGGCTATCGCTTTGGGATGGAAATGCGGAGGCTAGCTGTGGCTTACGAGTTTTTCGAGCTCTCTCCCTCTCTCTGCGTGCATTGTAAATCTATATGTTTTTAATCCCGGTTTTGTTTATTTCCTACCTCCCGAACGCGGAACGGGTTAAATTTATTAATATTTTAAATTTATCATTATTTTTAAATTTATACCTATAATATTCGCCACAGGCTTTTTTTTGTAGAATTGTCTCTTGAAAAAGTTTTAACTCGCACTGTAAAAGTGCCGTTTTTGGTGGATTTAAAAAAAACTTTTGCATTTATACTTTGTATATAAAACGACACAGAGTGTGTTATCGTGTAGATAAAATTCATTACATTATATCAGACCGGGATTTAAAAAATATCTACATTACGAGCTTATTTTTTCCACGCTCTTCAATCCGCGTCTACTCCGGTACATTTAAAGCCACAAAAACAGCTCTTATCGGTATAAACAATCCGGGATTTCGCAACGTTCCTCATTATCTTAATAGCCGTGCAAATGAACTCTTTTTTTTTCAGGTATTCCGCGCGCAAAAGAACGCGCGCCTTTGTTGCGCAAGATTATCCCACAGTCTGATGATGCGACGCGCGGAGATAAGCCAAAAAAAACGAGCCGTCCCTGATTGTTTATCGACCGTAAACTGCTGGTCGGGATCAAAATGTAAACAGTTGATTCCAGTTGGAGGCTGATTTTAAACGGAAATCGCTGAATTTTTCGGGGTTAAAGGGGACGACGCCGAAACACAAGAGTCGCGCTAAAAGTTTGATGGAGCAGCGGTTCGGAGCTCGAAAGAACTTTTCGATTCGCTTAATTTTTTAGAAGCTATTACACTGAGGGGGAATCGATACCCGCCCTTTAACTATGCAGCGCTCGACAAATCGTAGAGTAGGACTGTCCGCGGTAGATCCGACGAAAATTTGGACGTTAATGTTTCAGCGTTGATTTAAATAAAGATTTTGTAGTCGATTCTATATCTTGTCTATAAATACGAAAAGGTTTGGAAGTATAATCGAGAAAGGAAAAGATTAAATTTAATCAATATTGAATGTTCTCATGTGATAGCGAAATGAATTATCACGTGACTACGAAGCCATGAAATCCGACCTCCAGTGATCACGTGAGCCATTATTCCACGTTATTCACAGTCGGTGTGCAGTTAGCAAACTTGGCGAAACTTTGGATTTAAACAGATGTTTCTTGAACGCTTTGCAATTAACTCTTTTTCCCGTCTCCACTATATTCAGGCGCAAAATTAGTTTTAAATCAATGATTAAAATATGTTTGTTATTTAGAAAAAGAAAAAAAGTAACCCTTCCCCAAATCATTATAAATTCAGTCATTACCGTCTCCCCCTCTCGCAACGAGCTCCTCCGAAATTTTTCCTCATTTAATCTACAAGCCAAACTGCCTTGCACTCGACTCCTCTAAAATTTCATCCCGCCGTTCCCCGAGTACCTTCCTCCACTTTCAAGATCGTACCTCCCGATTAGCATAAAAGATCAAACTACCTCCCGAAGCGAATAAAGAGACTCCCTCCGCCGCGCGCGGCGGACATGATAATTCCTCTCCTCCCCGTGAAAGTTCGCCAAAGTGCATCGGCGTGCCTTTGGGCTTCGTCAACCGGTGAAAAAGGTCTGAGAAGAAAAAATAAAAACAAACACCGCAGCCAGAGAGAGAGAGAGAGAGAGAGAGAGAGCTTTAAAGACTCGCACTCGGAACATCCTCTTAACTCCGTTTATCGTCGCGGCTCGCTTACGCGCACTTGTGGGTCTTTTGCGGAGGGTTAGGGTGCGTTGTACGCGGATCTCCCGGGCTCGCGCGCAAGCTTAATTGCTGCCTGTTTTTTTTTTTTTTCCTCCGGGCGCCGGGGGGCTGCTCGATTGGCTGGAAAGAAGCGCCGAGGGGAGCCGATGCGCGATTTGCGCGCGCGGCCCGAGCTTTCTTTTTTTTTAATGCCCGAGCGTTATTGGCGAGCGTATTATGTGCGCGCCGGGCAAATTGATGTTTCGGGTTGCGGGCTCGGGAGGAGAAAATTCATTTTGGCTTAGCCAAATCGCTCCCCGAGGGAGCGCCCCGTGCAAATCAAAACATGGGTTATAAATTAGAGGCTCGTGCCTTAAAGTCGCGCGTAGTCCTAAAGCGATGTACTGTGTATTTTCTGCGCGAAACACCTCATCGATCTTACTTCTTGCGTCAGGCGGTATTTTAATAAAACCCCGCAGCAGCCGTAGCTGAAAATCCCATCAAAACAGCCATGAGCATCGTCCGCGAAAAAAGGGCATCCGCTCGCGATAATTGTTCCTCCTCATGAACCCAGCCGGCAGAAAAAGCGCTTTACTTTACGCGTAAAGGAACACGGCTTGCGCGCCGGAAAATGGAGCGGGGCTGCGGGGATCGAGTTTTCCCGGGCGGCAAAATCGTAGCGTCGATCCATCTTTCGTCGAATCTCTAATGGACGGGCCTGGCTTAGCTTAGCTGAGGGATGTCGGAGGTGCGACGGTGAAACTCGCGGATTAACGACGAGGAAACGTCGGGTGGAGAAGGATGGAGTCGTGGGCGGAAAGGCGGAAGGTACAGGCTTCAATTTTTGATGCGAGGTTTTGGTTTGAGAAGAACAGCTGCCGGTGAGATAGTCAAGTTTTTTCGAAATTATTCGAGTAATGTGTACGAATAAATTTGCAGGCTTTATTATCTTTAACGATCATAAAGAGTGTTAGAGCTTAGAAAACATCCCTTTACCAACAAGATTAATACGTAAAAGGCGCGTAGACGAGAACACTCTAAAAAAGAGCAATTTACGCAGGCACCGAGTCAGGCCTGCGCAGCGTTCGATGCTCGTAATTCGGGGTGAAAAGAGCGCGATTAAAAGCGGCGCGTAAAAAAAAACGTTCCCCTCTGTCGACTCCTTCTTTCGCGCGAACGAACGTCGACGACGACGACGACGAAGCGTTAACTCGACGCCTCTGCGACGAAACGTGTACGAAAAGGATCGTTCAGAAAGAGAGAGAGAGAGTAAAAAAAAATCGCTCCTCGCGCCGGATTAATAGGGTGCGATTTTTCTGCGCACGCGCGAGTAAACAGCTCGAGCGCAGCAGCCGCGATAAGGGAGGAGGAGGCCGGGCGTACACACTTATTATGCTAACGAGGTTAATGGGGAATTGAAATTTTGTTTGTCCCCGAAAAATATGCGCCGCGTTATTTTTTCAGATCGCAGGCTGCTTTTACCCCGCTGAGAAATGCGCGTTAATGAGGCACTCAACCCCCTGCGATCGGAAGCACTCATAATCGATCTATGTTTAGGTCTATCTCGTTATTTTTCGAGACGATGGATATTTATTTTGAAAGGGATGCGGGGTTATTAGTTAATCAAACAAGGCGGTGCTCGTTAGTCTTATTTTGAGGTCGTTTTTTTTTTTTTTTTTTTTTTCGAAAGAAAAAAAAAGGGAGATGCTTCCTCGTCCATCTAAATAACGAATATCTTTTCGAACGCGTATTTGCACAATAAATCCCTCTGCGCCCCATTAAAAAGTATAATATTTTTTGCTCAAAAGCGTTCATCTCAACGTCGAAAGAGTTGAGCGCGTTTAATTAAAAAGCGGCCCCGAAACAATAATCAGAGAGAAATTGCGCAAAAAAAAACACACACACACACTCCGCAAGCCGCGCGCGCCGCTCGCTCGAGGAGCCCCCCCCCCCTCCCCCTAAAGAACTCGCCCCCTTCCGAAAAAAGCAGACCCGTGCGCTCTCGTTGCGCGCACGCGAGCGCACTCGGATATTAAAATGCAGCGTACAGCGAGTCGCGAGGGCGGCCGGATTTGCATCGGCCGATGCAGCCGTCGCGATAAGCTTCCGCGCGCTCATGCGTGCCTCTCTCGCTCTCCCTCTATGATTTATATATACAGAGAGGCGCGTTTCCTCTCTCTCTCTCTCTCTCTCTCTCTCGGCTCTCTGCGCGCACCGCGAATTTGTCACGGCGAGCGGGGCAAGATGGACGGCGCGATGGCGAAACAATTTATCGGGGCTTTGGCCAGCCGATCGATCGAGTTGTCCCTTGCGAGCGATCTCGACTCGCAAGCGCTGCCGCTGCTGATGCTTGGTTTTTTTTTTTTATTTCGGGCCGGAGCGGCAACTTTTTTTTTTTTCTGCCTCGAGCGCTGATTTCGGAGCTGATTTTTGCCGTGAATGAG
The DNA here is from genome assembly GCA_900474385.1 of Ormyrus pomaceus. Taxonomy (NCBI): domain Eukaryota; kingdom Metazoa; phylum Arthropoda; class Insecta; order Hymenoptera; family Ormyridae; genus Ormyrus; species Ormyrus pomaceus. The sequence continues at coordinate 40,327 of UCOM01000541.1, read as the reverse complement.
TGGGGCGATCCTTCTTTTTCCGAGGTGCCGAGAGCTGGCTTTTTTCGAAGAGTGATTCGATGCTCAATGGAGGTTTTGCAATGGAAAAAATTTGGTAAATAGGGTGAAAAGTGATTGCACGGAGAAATGGGCTTGAATGATGAGATTGTGTTGGTTTTTTTTACAGGAAGTCGTTAACTTTTTTTTTGCTTGCGACCTTTGAAGCTGTATGGTAGATTTAAAAAGTATACAAAAATAATAGGGGTATTGCGATTGTACGAGTAAACATTAAAAAGATATCGAATAAATCTCTATATTTATTTGAAAATAATATCAAATTATATATACGAATGCAAATTAAATATAACAATTTTCATTTTCAAAGGAATGAAAGCACGATGGCTTAAACTGTTACAGTGAATTGTTATAGTCAATTAGGCATAATTGCCAATTAATAATGCCGCGAACTTCGCATATAAGTCATTTGCAATGTAACAAATTTAATTTAATTCAAAAAGCAATCCCCTTTGGTCTTCGCGTACAGGAACAAAATGAATTATCTAATAAATTACCATAATACGTTTACCATAGTAATACCCAACCACTCTTTTATATTTTTCCCCCAAAATTTTGATTGAATCAAATTATTATATTTTATACACTACAGTAAGCACCAAGTAATAAAGAGTTAAACGTGTTTAATTATTATAGAGATTAAAAGTTTATTAAACTTTTAATCTCTATAATAATTTAAATTAAATCTCTATATATAATTTGAATTAAATCTAAAGTAAATTAAAATTCACGGCTCGACATGCCATTGTATGCCACCGATCGGGCCGCTGCACAGTCGCATTACTTACGAATTTGCTCGATTGGGCTGCGAGTCAACAAATGGGAATCGAAAAGCTCGTCGGTTTTCTGTCAACGTCCCCTGCGGCGTTTTTCCCGGGCTGGACGCCCGGGATCCTTCGACAAATTAGCCCGCTGCTTGTACATCGAGTCTCCGCGAAATATCTCTATTAACTTTAGAATATTATCAATCTCGTCACTTCCGCGAATTGTTTTTTCGGGTCGAAGCAAACATTAAGTCGGTCTAAAAAAAATCAAAAATAAATTTCAAAATAAATCTTCACCCCGCAAGAGTCTGAAAATACTAAACTTCAAGTTCTCGGTGCATTTCTATATTTCACCGAAGAAACCCAGCAGTTTCTCCATTAGCGCCCATCCCAAAAAACTTCCATCTCCACTTTTTAATCCCTAAACTTTGTACACCCCCTCCCCCCCCTCCTCCCCCTAAACTTTCCAACTAATCCCCCTGATAAATCCAAAAAGTTCGCTCGGAAGCTCGGCTCCCGCGCGGCACGTGTCGGCCTTACCTGGGCCCGGGCGTCCGCAACAAATCGCTCATAAGAAATTAAACGGCACCGGTTCTGGCTCAGGCGATTTGATGTACGAGCCAATACCTCCACCTCGCGCGCGCCCGCCGGAGCCCCTGGATTTACGTCGCTTCCCGAGAGCGGCGCTGCAAATTCGTGACTCGCCGCGCGGGCTTGAGTTTCGGCTCCTTCCTCTCTCGAACGTCGGACTTTACGATTTAACACTCGCGTTTACATGATTTAGCATCCTTCCGGCTTCTCAAGCGGCTGCTGCGTCGATGTCGCAGCCGCCGCCGCCGCCGCCGCCGCCGCCGCCGCTGCTGCTGCTGCTGCTGCTGGGTTTGCGGATGAGTTCGGACGGGGAGTTTGTTGAGAGAGCGAGCAGGGATATTCTATTAATATGACTGTAACAATGTTGGACAATGGAAGGGACGCTGAATTATAGAAGCGTTGGGAGGAGGATTAAGATGGCTCAACGTTCAAGTTGGCTCGCTGCATTGTGTGAAAAATGACAAGGTTAAATAAGGTTGCAAAATTTGTATAAGCATTTTTTATACAAATATAATACATATCGATCATTGAGTTCAAGTGCGATACCATCTGTTAAAAAAGTATACGAAGCAAACGGTATGGTTAGAATTATTTTTCGAATATTTGAATGATTCGAATATTACTTTAATACATCAAAGCAGATATCCTCTTGCTCAAATAACAGGCAGGGACTCGAACGCTCGGGAGATCTTATACCCAAAAGAATCGCATTCTCAGGAAGACACGAAAAAAATTGTTTGCTCGGAAAGTAATAAAGAATCCTCTCCCGGATGAAAAATAGCCCGATAAGATTCTGCATATTTTGGCCGGGGCTGACGCGCCCCTCCCCCCTCCTTACGCGGCCGAAATTTCGGCGTTTTTTGCGGCGAACAGCGTCATTTGACTACCGCCGCCCTTGTCTCTCTCTCTCTTCCGAGCAATCATTTTTCAAGTTCGTCCCCGTTCATGACTCATTCGTCGCCGTCCCTCCGCGCCATCTTTCTGCGGTGAACCCTCGAAACGAGGGCGTAAAACCCCGTGTACGCAAATGGCTTTTAAAGCAGACGGACTAATAAGAAACGGCGCCTGCGTTCCAGTAGTTTTCGTCCGCGGGGGCTGTAATTTACGCCGCTGTTGTCTGCTTACTTATTCAGAGGGATTACTGGGGTAAAAAAGCAGGGCTATAATACCGACGTGTGATGGATAATTTAAGTACGGCGGGGGACATCACTCTGGAGGGTTTCGTGAATTAAGAGAGCTTTTAAAAGCTTAACAATATAGCTTTCCTTCAATTTCATGGAAAATAAACCAGTATTTATGTTAAACGCGCGAGGTAAGAGGAGAAAATCGTTCGCGGATGTCGTCGGAAAAAATTTGAGCAGTCGACGACTCGGCTGCATTCTGTATATACCCTCTTAAATAGACTATCGAGCCAACGTATCGTGCCAACTTTAAAATCCTCTCGAGTTCATTCATGCGCCGCGAAAAAGAAATTCATTGAAAATTATCGCGCACTCGAATCGGGGCACTTGTAATTTATAAACTATCGTCGCGCTTTTAATATTCTCCAATTACGAAACATCGACAGAAAAAAAAAAATCATTACAAACGACGCGAACCGGCATTCGCGTACAAAGTTCAACGACCTCGAAAACGCGACTCTTTACCTCTCGAGGATCTAGTGGAAAGCTACGGGTCTGCGGCAGCTTCAAATTTTCGGAACTTCAAGCTGCAGGTTAAAGCGAAGATTATTAATAAAGTAAAATTTAAAGCCCGGGAAGAGAGGCAAAGAAGAATCTAACGATGAAGTAATGAAGGCGGAAAACGTCGAGCGCCGGTAGACCGAGGAGGGGAGAGAGAGTGGAGAGGACGGAGGGGAAATCTCGAGTAGAATGAAAAGAGAGTAAGAGTGAGGGGGGGGGCGGCAGGCGAGTCGAGGGAAGAGTAAACGAGGGCGCGGAAACAGAAAGAGACGGAAAAAAAGAGAGACGCAAAACCCCGAGCGTAGAATGAGACGAGGACGAGGGGATGAGAGAGAGAGAGAGAAAGCACGTGGGTTTTATTATGACAAAGCGCGGTAAAATAAATACGATGCTTTAATTTAATTAATGGCTTCGCCTAAGAGTCGAACCTCTAATCTAAGTGGTTGTATTATTATTGTTCGACGTGCTCATTTATTACGAAGGATTGGGATTAATTAAAATACATTCGGGAATGAAACGCAGTTTTTATTCATTTGGAGTACAAACTAACCGTAGGGTAAAAATTCACTTCAATTACGATATTAAAAATTTAATTTGCCAAAAAACCTCTTGCGGGGCAGTTTTAAGACTCTCGCAAAAGAGGTCAAAAGAGGAAAATCCCATTTTTGAACTTGACTCGCGCACCAAGAATCGTGCTCGCGCCAGCGATATTACGACCGCATCCCAGAGCCCGCCCGCGCGTTTTGGCCCACATGCCGCAGCCCCGTCGGCGAGAATTCGCTCGGCTTCGTTCAATTTCTAATTGCCGTGAAAAAAAAAGGGCTCGCGCGCGCGCGCGGCTCGGCCGGCGGCGTGCGTACGCGCAAAGGGTCATTAGTACGTCGACGTATCGACCCGAGCGAGGCTTTCCGCCACCCCCGCGCCGAGCCGCCGGGACTTCCTACTCCCGCTGCGCGCCGGCCAGTCATTAGGAAATACTGCCGGAGTCCGTCCATTCACTCGGCGGGAGCGCGAGACGCGAGCGCCGGTATTATCTCGCGCTATCTTCCGCCTTTTTTTCCAGCCGGGGGGAGGGACGTTTTTTCGGGGGCCACTGAATTCGCGTCTGGCGACGTTGGCGGGCTGGAGTCAATTTTGGGGCGTTTTTTGCCTGATTTTATGGTTGAAAAGAGACCTTTTGTTAGCTCGTTAAAGATTAATTTGAACGATATAAATTTGTTTTACTGGGATTGACTAATAAGATCGAGAAGATGATTATATTTCTGGCAAAAAAGCTCTCGTTTCCAAGGGATTATTCGCGTCGAGCAGCAGAGATAAAGGCCGGAGAACTAAATCATTGATTGTCTTTGATTAGGGACAATGTAGTACTTTAGAAGCAGTTCGAAACTAAGAGCTACTTGGCTCATAACTCGTAACTATGAAATGAGATGTAAGCGGAGATCGTCGCTCTCTCTCTCTCTCTCTCACTCTATCTCCTCGGCAGATACCATTATTCGTCTTGTTAGCTTGATTTTCCCCGGGCTGCCTAAACTAACTTGAATATTTAACATCCTTGGAAGTTGAATGCACTGTTAACTAAGCAATTTCGCGGCGGCGCGACCGCCGACTAAAAAGTGACAGAAGGCATAATAGCCGCTGATTTCTGGCTCTCCGCCGCTCGCTCGCGCGCGCGCGGCTCTCGCAATTCCGAGCGCGAGCTCCAATTAAAACCAAAATGAACACGTAAGCTATTCGGGGGAGGCGGACGCGAGCGAGCGACCGCCCGCCTTTAATTAGTTTCGCGTTTGCCTATCGATGAACGGCGCGGCAGCCGGGGGGACGCGGTGCGGCTTGGGCTCGGACGTCTTAAAAACCGCTTAATTGGCTTTATCTGCTTATTGTTTATTCTTTTTCTTCGTTAGTTTGCTCGACATTTTGATTTTTTTTTTTTTTTTTTCATTCTATTTTCTTTGCGCGATGCGGTATTTACGATGTTAGATAAATTTACAAATCGACCTGAATCGTCCGTAAATTCATTCTGAATAATTCGTAAATGTATCTGTAAGTAGTGTTCTGCGGAAAGGAGCAAATAGAGTTTTTACTTATTTACGGCGCTTCAATTATTTTCGATTTTCGATTTTTTCTGGGAACGGCTGTACAACTGAACCGGACGTAAGAAATTGCAAGTTCAAAGTAGACTCAATTATCCAACAAAAAAACCTTAATAAAAACATGGTAATGCTTAATTACTTCCACATTTTTATTTTCTAAATAAAAACCAGCAATTAATTCGTGAATAAACAAACTAATTATAGTTTACGCAGAGCGAAGTAACTATTCCCACAAGGCCAGTAAATATATTCCGCACAATGGAGTACTTAGTACCTCCTGCAACCCAAAAGAATCCCTAATTAACCTCGCGCATCCGAGAGCAAGCGAACTTGACAATTAAAAAAAAACTCCGAAACCGCGGGCGAATGATTAAATTATCGACCGGCACTATCCCAGGTACCCGCACAAAACATAACGCACCGAGCCGATCCGGCTCATTACGATCTTCTTAAATTGCTGATGAAACGGGGTATAAAACCAGCTTCCCTCCCCGCCCCCTGCAATTTTCCCGGCAGCGGGCTAAACGAGGTGCGCGGGGGAGGGGGGGGGGCATTAAACGCTCCTCGCGAAACAATGAAGAGAGCGAGGAAAAGCTCGCGGCGGCGGTCGGATTTAACGCGCTTTACCTCGCGCAATTTCCCCTTCCCGAGCTTTCGGTCGTGGAATGCGGGGGGGAGGGACCAGGGAGGCCTTATCGGGTAGGGATCGCCTAATTCCCGGAAATAGAGACGGCGCGGTGTCGATGCGGCCCCGACGGAAGGCAGGAAAGTAGCGCCATTTCGTAATTTCCGGCGCGAGCGCGCGAAAAGCCGGTGCGCGCGCGAGAGAGAGAGAGAGAGAGAGAGAGAGCCCGCACGATGATGGGATCTTGCTCCGCGGGCGCGCGGACGGATCGTGCGTGATGGCACAGCACGGCCGAGAGAGGGGATGTGATATTATATATTGCACGCTGAGGATGCGCACTTTTTAGGTCTGCAGGTCGCACCAAAATTGCAGTTTTTGATGGAGTTTTCGAAAAAATTCACGGCTGACGCGGGGCGCGCGTGCGTGTCAGCCGGCTGCGAGCGAAGCGAGAGGGCTCGCGTGCGTTTTCGGCAGTTTCTTCATTAATCTCAACGTTTTTCGCTAATCAAAGCTTGTTTTTACGTTTCAGGTGAGTGCTGAAAAATAAACTGTAACACCGTCGCTTTAGTAGTCCTTTTCGGTGAGTCTTTATTATTTAAAACTTAAAAATTACGCGAGCAATTGAAGAAATTCCGCGCGACGGCGAAAGAAGCGTCCGAAAACAGCAAACGAAGCAGAGAGCCATACAATTAGATCCAATTAGCAGGCGTCCATTATACGGGCACAGCGTCGCCGTCAGAACTCATAACTCACCGGCAGACAAGGCCGCGCAAAGGCTGAGCGCTTCCTTCTGAAAAAAAAAAAAAAAAAAAAAAATTTGCAGGAAGCGAGGATCCTCCTGCATAATACGCGCGCCTCTCTGGCTATCTCTGATTTTACGTAACGCATCGAGTCAGCATTAAACGCCGCTTCCTACCAACCCAGAGACCTACTAGCTTCCTACTTATACCAGGCGCTGCAACGCGCGCGGCGCCTTAATTGATTCCGGATGTGATGTCACGGGCACATTGTAACTTCCCGCGCGGAACGGAGGCTCTCCTCTCACGATTTTATCTCGGCCTCACGTATACGCGAATACAGCCGAGAGGAGGAGCACTTTTATTATCGCGGCGAATCGAGTCGTAAAGTGCGCGCGCCGACATTGTCTTCGGCCGTGTTTAATGCGCCTCGCGCGTTTAGCTGCGCGCGCGCGCGACCGCTAATTAATTGCGGACTGTAGATCGGGACGATAGGCGGGCCGCCGGCACGTTAGAGGTTATTAGATTAACGGTACTTTAAATAATGCACGTTCTGTTTACGGCGTAAAGGCAAAAAAGTTTTACGGGGGAATAATGGCCGTTTTCGATGGAAGAGGGCCGTATTTTGAGGCCGCTTTTTGTTCGAGGATCGGCGTTTGAATGAAGTTACGTGAATGTAACAGTGTTGCAGGAAATGCGAGGGTATCATTATTACTTTGGCTGTGAATGCTCGACGAAATTAAACCGCAATTATATAGATCGCTCAAGATCCAGCATTTCATTACCGAAATTGGTGCTGGATTCTGAATGCACGACGAATATATAATCTCAGAGTCCTTTGAAAAATGATTCGCTGGTTGCGAGCAGTCGGAAAACTGGGTTCTGCCAATGCTGGCTAAAAATACAGGCATCGTATCGCGGAACAGGTCAGCGAGGTGTATTTGTTATTTCCGCTCGTAATAAAATCCAATCGGTTGCAGATTGAAATTTATTTTTAGCCTCGGCCCGTCAATTGAGCAAAGATTTACATGCGCCGGGACACTATTCGGACTATGATTTTGGGGGATGGAACTCGATGAAAACGTCGTTGTCGACCCAATTCGGTGAAGCGTGGCGTCGTAGTCGTCCTCGTCCAGGACTGTAGTAAATCCAAGTCTCCTCCTCCTTCTATACCGGCCCAGAGCGGCTCTCCTAACTCTTGCTGCACAGGAAGCGAAAGACAAGATAGAACTGCAATTCCGTGACCAAATTTCGCTGGCTAGCTGTTAATTGAAATCTGCACTACTGGCACCCAGAAGCACACCGATGTCTCTTATCAGCTATTGTGCAGAAGTTATGAACTATCACGTCGCTTTTTGCTTTGATTTATTTTCTGCCTCCTGCGTCCGAGGTAGTCCGGGGGGCTCGTACGTGTGTGGAAGTGCAGCTGAAAAGCAAAGTAATGGCTGTCGTAAATTTCGACATTCTAACCAAAAAATTCTCCGTCCACATTGTCATTGTTTTATGATGTTATCCATGAAAAGTTCTTTGTTATGGCTACTAGAGTAAAGGCGATGTAAATTTTTGATGGATGAGCTTATTGAACTTCAAAATGGAAGATACTAGGCGGGAACAAAGCGTTCGATCGAAATACACCCCTTAATGACTATAACTGTAACTGAATGATAAATATTTACAGCCTTCCAAGCCTAAATGGCATTTTAGTGAAGGCTCTATTGGAGGGCATCAGAGTCAATCGGCAATGGTCATCACGCGAGGGAAACTTTCTTCATAACCGAAAATTCCAGGAGGATGATTCCAGCTCGGCGAGAATCGGACTTAATTGCAACGGCCTCGGCTCGTTAAGAACTCGTTAGAAGCCCCGGAGAAAGGAGCGATTGAGGAGGGAAGGAAAGAAAGGGTGGCGCGCAGTGCGGAAATATATTCATTGGAGCGAAAAATTGCCTCAATCGGCGACCGCCACTCGTTATCATTTATCAGCCAAGTCCAACCGCTAGATGTCTCTTTCAGCGCACCGGCCAGATCTATATATAATCGCACGGCGATTAACCGGAGCCGGTTGGAATTCTCTCTCTCTCTCTCTCTTCCGCTTCTAGTCTGGCGTGCGTTTTAATCGATTTCGAGTTATGTCGATTAGAGAGATGGCAAGCTCGCCGGGCTGCCTTCAATTTTAAGTGCGAAGAAAATTGCTGGAATGGCGCCGAGGATTTTAGGAATTTATTCGAGACGCTTTAATGAAACGACGGCCAGTTTTAGTTATTTCGATTGGGGGTTTAATGGAAAATTATAAGGGCATTGTTCGCGTGGCTGGGCCAAATGAGCGGAGTTTCATCGGCCGGCGAACGCTCGGAAAGTGTTAAACAAATTGTTGCGACGGCATCTAAATTTTTATGAGAACGCTAAAAGTATTGCTCAAGATCCTGCGTAATACAATGATGACGCTTCATTGTCGGATTATTCCCAAGCCGTTGGCTTTTAAGTCTTTAGCTTTCAAATTGTCGCTTTTGTGTGAAAACTTTTTTTAATGATGGCTAGAAAGTGTCATTAAATAATTTTCGAGCGGCTCGATTCATATGAGATTTTTATGAAAATGTGTCACCGTTCCATAGAATTTCTCAATTTCGGTTATAGCTTTTATAGAATTTCTAAAAAAAGAATCCCATGCATTTTGATTGTTTTCCCGCCTAACAATAACATTTTTCAAAAGCAGCTCTCCGCAATCGTTTCTTTGTCTTCCAAAGTCCATTATATTTTGACAAAAGATAATTGCGTCTCTCGGCGGCTATTACCATAATCCCCGCAATACTATATTTGAAACTGCAGCGATCCGTTGCGCAACGGTGTATATACCGCCAGCGGGCCGCACGAAATTTTAATAACATTTACCGGCGAAACGAAAGCTACAGCGCACAAAACTAATACACACCTCGGGGGTGTTAAGCACACAAAGCTCGCTGCGATCGCGGCAAATCCTTCAATTAAGAGTAAGATGCAAATGAGGCGCGCGGCGATGCTGCAACTCGTTTGTCGACTTACCTAGTCAGAAATACCTTGGCGCTTCTATATGCGCGTGTATATATTCCGGGCGCAACAACCTGCTGCTGCTGCCGACGCCGCCGCCGCCAGTTATCGTTGCCCGGGATCTTTAATATTAATGCCCTCAATTACCTGGCGGTGGCGTTAGTTTTCGGCGTCGCGACGCCGATAACGGCCGACAACGACAAGCTCTATATACTTTCACGACTAAGAGGGATCGATTTATCGGCTTTTTCTCTCTCTCTCTCTCCCCCTCTTTCTCTTGGTTTGAAAGCCGAGCCCTCGACTCTCTGCGGCGAGCGTCTGAAAGCCGCCACGACGACGCGGCCTTGTTACGTATTAGCACGTTTTTCTTCCCTCCTCCTCCCGGTGCCGATGCTTTTTTTTCGCAAGGATCTTGAGGTCGCGCGATTGATCGAGCTCAAGACTGTTAATTGGAATTAGTTGGTATTTTTTTTAAAACGCTCTACACTCGGAGGCAATCAGATACTCTCAACGACTTTTTGATAGAGTCATACTTGGAACAAAATATTTTTGGAAATATATAAATTGGTGATTGTATATCTAGAGCAATTAATAATACTTCAAGTATTTATTTTAGTTGCATTAAAAGGATAAAAATAAACGATGAAACCTTTATTGTATTATAGATAATATGTAAATAAAAGCTATTCAAAACTGTTTCTCACGTAATAATAAACTCGGAACGCTTATCAGTATCTTCCTGGCTGTACAGTGGAGACGTGAGAATTATTACACTTATAGCCAATATTTCATCAAACCTCGTATCTTGCATTGTGAGAACTTACGTATCTATTATGTAGTTTTTACAAAATTATCTTAATCTATTCAAAAACAAGGTCATAATTCAGCGTTTCCATTCAGAACAATTGTTTACCTTACTAAACATCAATAAATAACAGTTTCAGTTAGGCTGAATAATAAATCGATTGTCTTCCTTAAAATCAATCAGGGATAAATGAATCTTTGATTCTACGTTTATTTCCATGCTTGATTGATGTTTCAGATGGATATATAGAATTTAGCGGCTCTCTATTCAGTATCTTTCTTATTTTATCTCATTCTTTTTACGGTGTCTCATCAATAAGCATACATCAAACCCAATCAAACGACTTGAAAAAGAGTAGAGCGCCCGTCGGTTATGAATTAAATTCAATTTGATCCTGTTTTTAAATTTATACAGTTTAGCGTCCCGGTATTTCGCACTTAAAGGATAACCCAGTTTAAAAATCAATTTTTCAGCGAGCGAAATTGAATTAATTTCAATATTTTAAAAATAAAACCTTTTGCGTCACTGTAAGCGGAACGTTAAGTGATCGACTAGACGTTCGTCAATGGTAAAGTGGTTATTTCAATTTTGACGTAAACAATGCTTAAAACTTGATCGGGCAGAAATAAAATCTGAAATTTACGCTTAGCTAGACACAGTTTCCTAATGCGCAATCGCCGTTTTTAACTTACAACCAATAAATCCCCTCGCACAATGCCAATCAAGCGTATAAACAGTTACTCGTAAAGCTTATTTTAACGACGCGTCTGGCCCCGCGGAAGCATCCTAAAAAAGCGCGCGAGTCCCCGTGAAAAAAGTAAGGCGCGACTGCAGCGTAAATAACGCCTTGGGTAAACAAAAGAAGAAGGATCTTAAGGAGGGCAAAGTCGCGCGTGTAAGGGTACAATATAACCCAGTTCGACGGGCCGCGCTCGCCCATAAATAACCCCGGTAACTTTTATGCCCCCCCGCCGCGTAAATCACTTTGCGCCCGACCAATTATAGAATTAATATTTACGGTCGGAGGGGGGAAGGCTTATACTTTTGCATCCGGCGAGAGCCGGAGCGTAACCCGGACGCGTTGCAGAAGCGCGGCGGCAGCGTCTTTGCCCGCTCTGCCTCCTTTGTGAGCGCGCGCGGCAAAAGGGACGTTGCGGCTGCTCCTGGCTTTCTAAATTGAGAGCGCGCCGCCGACGAGCGCTTTTTGCGCGCGGACGGTCCTTTTTTTTTTCTTTAAGACGGAAATTATCGAGTAATAAAGAGGTAATGCGCGATAAATCTATCGAAGGAAAAGCCGGGCTCGTAAACGGGGTATTTCGTTGCGATTGCCGACGATGATTTACATTGGATCGGAATTTCGGGGAGTGGAGTAATTAATGGCGAAGCCGAGAATCGTCGCGAAATTCGTCATTTATTTATCAGTGGATTAATATTCACGTTTTAGTGGCTAATTCGATTGAACGAATCTAATTCGCTTGGATTGCACATTTTCACATTTCCCCCCTTGAACAACAATATTTTCACCATCCATCGTCGGAGCTAAACAAGGCAGCAAGCTTACTTTTGCAGAGGAGAACTCGAAATTTGTCGTCCGTTTACCGATAAATTGTGCACTCCGCGTAAAGAATACAAACGACGCAATAATTCAGCGAGAAAACTTTGTTACAGCGGCCCGGCGGCTCTCCCGCGCGAAAATACAGCTCTCCCGCACTAAAACTTGGCGACGTTAAAAATGTGCTGCGCGCGGGGCGAGCGCGCGCCGCGGAAGTGCCTTAAAAAGAAATCGCGCATGCGTGCGCGCGCCCGCGAAATTGCCGGGGGGGAGTATCGCCCGTCGTATCCTTTAAGGTCCTTGTTTTCGCGGCGCGCTCGCGCGCGAGTTCATACGATATGCGCGCGAACGTTTTATTGGCCCCGAACGCCGCGCGCGGCCGTCATTGAGATTTACAGAGCGCCGGTATGGGGCAAAAGTTTGCGGGCGTCAAACTCCCCCCCCCCCCGCGAAACTGGGTCGACGTATTATTTTAATCTGAAAAAACAAGCCATCCGTCGTCGTCTAGGCGAAAGTTCTCCCTCCCTCTCGCGGCTATTTTATTCCGGGGGGGCAAAATTTCAGCGCGTATATGTAACGAAAGAAATTTCCAGTCGCCCGCCCGCGCTGCCCTTTCTTTTTTTATCGGGCTGTTTTGCTTCGCTCTACGCGCAAACTCGAAGATGAATAAATTTCTTTTTTACACTCGGTGCGTTCGCCGAGTTTCGAAGTTTTATATTAAGCTGCGCGGGGCGAAGCTCGCGCACAAGTTTTTATTGAAAGTTTTGTCGTTCCATTTTTTTTTTGCTTCTCGCATTTCAATGGCCGATTGTTTCTTTTTTTTTTGCCCTCGGCTGTTCTTATCATTCGTTGATGGAGAACGGATACTATGAAGTTTTTTTTTTCGAGGAGTTTAATGACTTTATTGTATTTCGGTAACGTAATAGGCACGGATAAGGACGGGGATCAAAGGTTAGCTTACGAGCTTTTTTCGCGATTCTCGTCAACTAATGACTTTGTTAAGTGAGTCGGGCTATTTGTCGATAGGCAATAGCAAACACTAGAAGCTCGCTCCTGATTTAAATCTACCTGCGCAAACAAGTGTCTCATGAAACGAATTCCTTTGTGATAACGACTGTTTATTACCGTAATGAGGTACTGATTGCACCAACAGATCGCGATACTTAGTGCTATTTTAGCAGCCTAATTTGTTGATTCAACAACATTTTTCTTTTCGGCTTTGGTAATTAATTTTACTGATTCGCCGCCGCTCTTTGTCGCGTTCAATTTGAAGCTTTACTAGTAAATACGCATTAATTACAGTTCACTAACTTCAATCGGATTATTTTAATCATGATTGCTCAATAACTAAGTAGCATTAGTAGCGGTATTTGGATTCTCCCTGTGTATTTTCCTTTGCAAGTATTACAGAGTTTTCGTGTTTGTAAATTTCTGTTGATTTGCAGAGAAAATTATTTTATCTATATAATAGGACTAAAAAAGATTTAAACAAAATTTATAAAAAGTAAATGGGTCGTAGAAGTTTCCTGAGCTCTTTTTAAACATAAAAAATTTTATTTTTCCAATATTTTTTACGCGGCATATAATCTCCATGTAGAATAAAGCAAAAAAAATCTAGAAGGCCGAACGTGCAAGTGAAATTACGCGAAAATATCTTAATTAAAAGACGACGTGCCCGTTAGTTCTTCGAAAAAAATTAATTAAAAACGTTCTTTTAAAATCCACGTATTATGGAATACATAATTATTTATAATTATAAAAAAAAAAAGGCGAACAGTTTAAACAACAAAATTTCCAAACTGGAAACTGCATTAAGAAGGCGTAGCTATAAATTTACGGCAACATCGCTCCCGATAAAAGCAGGACGCGATTATCACCTGCGACGCGATAAGCGCACACATATACACCCACACTCGAAGCATAGAGAGTCGGGCGTCTAACTCCTCCTCTCCAGCCCGGCGAAAAAAGACGATCGAGAGATTTTGACGCGCAAAGCGACGCTTGAACTTTTCGCTCTCTACAAGCCGGAGCATAAAGCGGACCTTGAAAGCGAGATATTTCCATCCGCTTCCGCTGAAATTGAAAGAGAAGGCGGGAGGGGCTTCTATTTTTAAATCTCGTTCGCCGCGAGCAGCAGCAGCAGCGGCTTTCATGTGGCGCTTTCCCTCCCCCCCCCCCCCTCCCGAAGATGAAAGGACGACGAAGGGAACGAAAGAATAAGACGCGGCCGCGCGCGAGTATATAGATAGCGCCGTCTTTATTAGCGAGCCGGAATATCCGATTATCCTGAAGCTCCTTACGGAAATTACGCGCGGCAAGAAAGAAAGCCCCCCCCCCCCTTCGCTCGCCCCTTTTCAATTAGCCTGCTAATAGATCATTTTTCTGCCGAAATTCGATGATTGCGCGAGGAAATTAGATCCGCGCGGTTGACGTTCTTGATTAGGGGAGGGGGGGATCTCGCGCAGAAGAAAATTTTTTTTTGAGAGGAAGCTACATATGGCTGCGTACTTTTCTCGCTTGTTTATGATACAAAAGAGGTCTATACATTCTGAAGGTTATTGCTGTTCCTTCTGCGGGGGAAAAAGCACCGCGGAAAAGCGCGTGTTTTTCTTTTCACTAAAAATATGGGGTGTGCTTCTTTTTTGGGGAGACGGAGTAAAAAACTTTTTTACAAAAATATTTTCAAACATTTGCAGCGGTTCTAGCTGTTCCTCTCTGTTTGTTTGCCGCGTGGAACAAAACATCTGTACATGCAGTTTTTCTGAAAAAAAAAAAAAAAAAAAAATGGCGCCAATTTAAATATTGAGAGGTACTGCAAAATAAACTTAAAGTCTGAACAACGAATCGACTCGAGCAAACAATAAGAAACGAAAATCGCATCATCATTTTGCATAAAAAAAAAGGCGCTGAATGAAAAAGATAAATCAGGCAACGTCCAGCGGCGGCTCTTTAAAACCGCAAAAAGTCACTCGCCAAACCAGAAGCCGAAGTTCGCGCTCGGTAACCGACTGACATAACGCAACGGCTAATAACACGCGCCGGGTGCGAGAGAGGTTACGCAATCGATTAGATCATTAACCGGCGGATAATTGGGAGGAGACACCGGACGATGACGGACCGCTTCGCCGCGAGCGACCAAAGACTGGATTTTCGTCGGGCTATTTTTGGCGGCGATTCCGAGAGCTAAATGCGATTATCGATTTGCGCAAGGGAGAGAGAGAGAGAGAGAGAGAGAGAGGGAGCTTGGCCTTTTTAGGGATTTTCGGATGGCGCGATTATCGATTCGCCTTTAAGGTGGAGGCTTTCTTTATGGCGCGGCGGCCGCGTCTTTTTTCCGAAGGTGCCTGCTGAGTTTGAGATGTGCCTTCCGGGTCGCTGCTAATGCGAATTTAAAGCTGAAATTTTATGCTCTTTACTCCGAAATCATCCCGCGCGGATTTTAAATAGAAAATCTTTAGATAAGTGAATTGTTTAAAATTGACTTTTATCAAAGTCTTTTAGTCAAAGGAAGCAAAGTTTTTTAAACTCTTCGTGAATTAAAGCATTGTGAGCTTAAGCAGCGCTTTGAAGAAACCAAAGCCTCGCACCAATTCAATTCAATTAATCATTTTTTTTTTCTATTATCACAAAGACGATATTTACATTTCATTCCAACTCCGTTCCAGTAGCCGCGTCGAAATCCCCAAATTACAAACTTATTCCCCTCGCATAAAGCTCTCTCTCTCTCTCTCTCTCACCCTGCCAAGCGCTCATCCACGCACAGCCCATCAAGTGCGAGAGGAGAGAAATGGAGAATCTTCCATCGGCGATACGTCGCGCGCGAGCGCAGCGGCAGCAGTTGTGCAAGCAACGTTCTTTCTCCCTCGCTCGGCGACTGTTGGCTGCTCGGGCGGAAAAAAAAGTCGATAACACGCTCGTCGCTCCGCGGAATTTCGCAGCAGCGGCAGCAGCAGCAGCGCCGCGAGTATCGGGGATTTTGATTCGCGCGCGAGCACACGGTATATGCGTAAATAGAGGCTGAAAGCCGTAGAAACGCCCGGAAATTCGACGGCGGCACTGCATCAGGCAGAAGCTCAGCAAAGTTGTCGAGAAGGAGAGAGAGAGAGAGAGAGAGAGGGGGAGAGGGAGAGGGAAACCGCCGGAGCGAAAGTGAGTTTCTTTCTGCGCCGATGTGTGTACGCGAGCGAAACGCGGGGGTTTCAAAGAAACTTTATTCCCCGCCTCGGTTTTTTTTATTAAAAATTCGAGCCGCGCGCCGAGCGTTAAAAGCGCTGATATTGCGCGAAAAGCTGCCGCGTACTTTTTACGGCTTTTTTTTCTCGAGATAATTAAAGAAGTCTTTTAGGCGACGCTGTTTGGAAACTGCTCGCGATTAAGGCAAACGATTATTTTGCTAATACTAAAGTGTCTGATGCTGCTTATACGTATAATCTCACATTAAAAACGTTGACGCGCCCACCAAGTGTTTCAAGGTATTTTCCAAGCTTGAAGATTAATTTACAAAAAAAAAAATGATATTTCCAAAGTTTTTTTTCCAACTTTCCAACCGCGCCGTACAAACCTCAAGGAACCTGCTTAGCTCGCTAAATACCTAAAGCGGCAGCGGCGGCGGCTTGCCCTCGTCGACTCGTCAGGCGCAGCGACCGCGACGTGCCAATAGCAGCAATAGCTATCGCAGAGAGGCGGCGGCGCATTAACACCCTCGAGCCCCCCCCCTCCCCCTCGGCATGTTTAAGATATTAAACGCTCTCGCGCCGCGTCTTCGCGACTGATTATATACGTAGCGGCCGAGGCGGCGCGGCAATTGATTTAAGACTTCAGCGGCAGCTGCGCGCGCGCGAAAATTGAGCGCGCGACGTTGGAGTATCCGCGCGCGGGGATTTAATTCCGCCCTGTCAGCCGCAGATTTTTACCTGAAATTAGCACTCGCCCGGCTTCGGGAGGGCTGGAGAGGAGATGAGATTCGCGGGTTCGAGTTAATCGCCGCCGATCGATTGCTCCGGATGAGTCGGTTTGTTTCGGTTGGAGAACGGCGGCAGGAGTTTTGAGTCAACGGTTCTGCGGCTTTAGTTTCGGCGGACTTGAAAGAATATCTAATCGTGAGATGTGAATTAAGAGCCGCTTTGTGGTGGGTTGTTTTGATCGCTGAATACATTGATCCAATGCATACAATAATCGTGGTCAAAATTCCAGCTACTAATTAATTTGTTCGTTGTTAAATGAAAATAGAACAAAAATACTTTATTCGCAATTCAAATTTGTAAAACGTTGCATATCAACTTTATTCACCGGCGTCAGATGCGTTTTATAAAAAACGGCTTCATCCCCTCGCAGAAAATCCATCCACGATAAATTCAGCTCCTCTTAAATGACCGAGAAGCATGTCAGTACAACCTCCGCGTCGGCATTACAGCTTCCGCGCGGCGGATCGTTAAAAAAAAGAAAAAAAAGAAGGAGCGAAATTCGCCGAACAGCCATAAAACGGCAATTCGAAAATGCGCCGTTAAAGCGCCGCCTCTCTCGTCCTCGAAAAATCTCAGCCCTTGCTCGCACGTTAACGTGATCTATTACGTTATTTATACGAGCGAGTACGAGTCCGCCCTTCCCCCTCCCCCCCCCCTCCCTTCCGGAGAAAAAGGCAATCTTCGACGCGTACGACCGAAGCAATAAAAGCGCAAGGAGTCATTTGTCGGCGGGGCGAAATGCTCTCCCAGATAAGGATCTGGCCCATTAACGTTATCTAATCGGCGGCGCGCATGCGCCAAGAACGCTCAAAGTATAATTTCATTCTCTCTCGCGAGAGGCAAAAGCGGCTCTCGCGCGGCCTGAATTCGCTCGCACGCGAAAACCTCTTGAGGTGTGTGCTTTACTCGCGATCGGAGGGACTAATCGAAAACAGATGCGAGCCTCTCTGGGATGGAGTAAATTCGTTTGAAAGATAAAATTGAATTTTTATGCAAAAAAGAAATGTTCGTTTACTTTATCCTCGGACTGAAACCCCGCCTTTAAATGCACAAAAGATGGCGAGTTCAATAGACCGGCAGTGAGTTTGAATATTTTAAGTGACCTATCCGAGAGACTTTATTCTAGATATTGTTTTTTCGCAGTCAGATCGAAAACGTATTTTTGCCAGTTAGCCCAGATTTGCTTTTAAATATCCGTGCTTGTTCGACAGGGATCCGCGTTTTTGTTCCTTCATCGGTTAAAAGAGCCGTTGCCGGGTCAGTAATTATTCACCTGCCATGTATACTTTTTAATAAGTCAAAAGCATTACAGAAAAAAATGCATTATTTCGACTTTGATATGGAGGTCACCGATTAAAAATTTTGCGTCAGAGAGAACGTCTTATTTTTATGCTCGATGAACCACTTTCCTGGTTGGATTACCCGAGTCGCCAAGCCGACTACCATTGATTCGCCAAGCGCAAAAGTAGAAAAATGGAGCTTTCCAGCTGTACCTGTAGCTTTGCTAATGACAAAACTGTGTCATTTCATTTAATTCTGGCGTCAAATCTTTAAACATCAGTTATTTTTAATAAACCGGTCTATCTATTTTTATTATGCTTCCAAATAGAAGACTTGTATTCAACTGATAGCTTTGTAAATTAAGAAAAATGTAGCTCGATATAGTTTGGTTATTAGTATTATTATGTAAAATTTAGTAGAAGTTTGTAGTTAAAATGTAAAAAAAAAATTCAAAGATTTCTTAAACTAACCAACCTTTAATCTAAAAAATGGTAATAATAAATCCTTTAAAAATGTTTGCTTTCTCATAGAAACGACATAAAAATCTAAATATAAATGATCGCTTGTTTCGCTCATATCTGACAAGTTGTCATCAACAAGTGGTGTAAGGCCAACGTCTATAAACTTTCGCTGAAAAACTCATTGTCCATACCAGCTGCCTCAAGAAACGAGCAAACTCGGTCGAAAAGTAACAACGAAGCCTAGAGTTAACTACGCCGAAGCGAAAAAGGAGAAAAAAGGCAAGTCCCCGGCAAAGTCGATTGCTCACGTGCGGCACTACAGCAGCGCTGCACATTCGGGTCGCGCGGTGCGCTGCGCCGCGTGACGTCACACTCAGATAGAGATCTGTGTCATTGATTAATGAGTATAAATATCTGCGTCGCCGGGAGAGTAGCCCCCCTGTGTACCTCTGCGTTTCCGCGAAATTTCGTCTCGAGATCGGAATTGCCTTCGAACCCTTTTTCTTTTCTCCTCTCCTCTCCCCGCTCTGCCGGCGACGCTAATTTTGAGGTTAGGTTTGCCGCGCAAATTGCGCGCGCACGCAACCGCTGAACCGTGCCGGTGGAACAAAAAAAAAAAAGGGTCGCTGATTGATAGCGGCGTTAAAAAACGCGAGTACGTAATCGCGTAGTTCGTAAAAGCTGCGCATTAACCTGCTTTTTTTTTTCTTGAGCGAAAATCGCGTGATTTTGCTCCAAAGCAAAATAGTGAGCTATTTCCGGAATTAAAGTCGAAATTCCGCGAGCTTTTTCAACGGGTTTATGCATCGTTCTTTCGGCTGCATTTTTTTGCGGCGATTGAACTCTGATAGTATTAGGATTTTACACGTAACATAGTTTTACGAACCATATATTTTTTTTCCTTCGCTGATAATACAGATTTGCAAACCTCAAAATCCTAAATTAAATATTAAACCTCCAAATCATTCGTCATCTCGCTAATAACCGTCGCTCTCGTTCACAATTTTCCCGCAGCAACTTTTTCCCCCTCCGAAAGTAATAATACGCATTAAAAGAATTCCATTCAAAGTGCTCGAGCAGCGACGAGAGGCAGCCGGCCATTGAAATAAATCGCTGGTTTTCTGAAATAAAGTGCAGCCGCAAGTATCACTTATCGAGCGCATCGTAAAGTTAAAAGAGCCACAATCTTTTTTTTTATAACCGATACTTTCACCGCTAGTCGCGCGCGCGCTCGCCATAAAAGAATTCCGAGCTCGTTTCGTTAATTAACTGGCTAATTTAGCCTCGCTCTTTTTTTTTTTTTTTTTTTCGACCACAAGCCACCAGTAGGAAGTAACATTTCCGGTAGGTGGTGGCTCCTCTTCCGTTCGCGGGACGAGTCCGATGATTTTCGTTCCGCGCGCTCTGTGTTCTTCTTTTTTTACCGCCGTTCGCGCGAGTCCCGCTCCGCGAGAGTAGCCTCTCATCGATTTTGCCCTGTCGCTGATTTATTTAAGCAGCTTCTCTGCTTGCGCACGCTGCGCCATTATTTGCCGGCGAGCCCCCGGATAGCCGATAAAGTAGTCGGGGAAGGGCTGAATCTGGGTCGGCCGAGCTCTCTGCCTCCTTTGTGCGGCTTTGCTAAAAGTAAATGACTAGCCGAGAAATTGAGTTGTTAGTACGCATGATTGGCTTCTGTGTATCTTTATAAAGCTACATACACTCCGGTACCTGTACGGATTGCAACTTCAAGTATTCTTTTAAGCATTCGCGAAAATAAAAACCAGTCTAAAAACCTTGGCTTATAATAAATCTTCTTCGCACCGTAGTTAAATAAGTCTTATCTAAATCCTCTTATTTTTCCGCCGATAAAATCAGTATAAATGCGGATTCTCAAGCTCGCGCGCGCGCGCGCGGATTACCGGTAAATAAACGAACCCCTGCATGCACGCTTCCAAGACAAGACACTCGAATCGCCGGCAATCTCGCCTAACGTAATCCCGCGTCGAAAAAAAAAAAATAAATCTGCAAGCCTCGCTCGGCGGCGGGAAACAAATGAAATCGCAGCGGCAGGGGAGAGGGGGGGGGCCCTCGATCGAGCGGTGCCGATTTCCGGCGAGTTTCTCGCGCGGCGGCGGCTGCGGCAGCGGGGCGATATCGAGTCCAGATAGCACTGCAATCGGATCGCGTTGCGTTAACGAACGACCGGCTCTCTTGATAAATGAAATTTATCTCGGTGCGCAGGTATAAGGCGCGCATAAAAGGAGCTCAGCAGCGGCAGGTGCGCGAGAGCCGCGGCCACGGTCCGAGTTCCGATCGGATTATATGCGCCGCTGATAACGAGCGGCTACCGGGTCACATTATCGCCGTACGGAGCCTGGCAGAAAATTTTCAAACTCCATCGTCCGGTTTAATTGAGGCCGATTTTATGGCCGCGCGCGCGCTCCTGTTTTCAAGCAAAATCGGGGCCGGGAAAATTGTTGGGCAAACCGAGAGAGAGAGAGAGAGATTTCGATAAGAGTCCTCGATTCGTTTGCCGATTTTGCACGCCGCGTAAAAATCAGCCGGAGTGATAAGAGTTCTCGGTTAATGTATTTTACTTGCGTTTTCGCACTTGTACAATGCTTTCTTTGTATTTTGAATGTTATTTCGCTGAGAGAAAAAATGGCTGCGTCCGAGATAAGGTAAACGTGACTTTATTGAAAATACCGGCCTCTTATAATGTTGGCGAACGGTGCCGAGTTTCAGCGCTTTCAAAAAGACGCAAACATCAGAGCTAAAGAGAATCGGACGCTTTTCCAAAAAAAACGTAAAGAACAATTTCGAAATAACGACGCCGTAAGATTAATCAAGTTCCCCCGCGAGAATAGAGCAACGAAACGAAAGAGAAAATAAACGTCGAAAGTAAGGTGTCCCTCCCTCGTTTAACTAAATTTTCTTCCTCGCGCGCGAGAGTGAGAGAGGGAGAGAGAAAAAGACGCCGGGGAGCCAGTTCCCATTTCTACCTTCGCGCCGAATTAACGCAGTGTAAAAGATAAAGAAGGACGAGAGCGCCGAGCGCGCCGCCGTCGCATTCGCTTTAAGGAGGAAATGGGGAAAAAGGTTAGTATCGAATGGCGGATGCTGGCCGTCTGCGTGTGCATGCGGCGAGGCTTTTCTCTCCCTGCCCCGGGAGCTCTCAGACCCGATGAATGTCACTGTATATACGCCGGCGAATCGAATTCTTTCCCGGGGCCAAGATGAGAATTACTGTCTTTTACCGGGGGTTACGTTCTTGCGCGCAACACTTTCAATTTAGATAAAAAGAAGGGCCGCCCACCTCCCCCTCCTCTTTTTTCCTGATTGCATTGTATCTTATGCTATTGTTCCTCGATACGTGGCCGTAGATTTTCTTGTTTATGCCGCCGCAGTATATTTTCCAGCACTTCGGCGCTGTAGCAGCCTTTTTTCGACTCTTTGTTCTTTTGACGAATAATGACGTCGATTATTAGGGAGCAATTAGGACGCAGGCCGAGTACGATTTGTTTTCTCAAAGAGCAGGCGAGGCTTTAGCCGACTCGAACGATCTTTTCCTATACCAGTACTTGAGATGCAAATGCCACGTTGCACGACTGCCATTAGCGAGAAGAAAGAAAAAAAATTCAAATGAACCGTATATTTTAGTAAGTCCTCAAAGATAAGGGAATTTGTTCTGCAATTTTTTCGCCGAATATATATGTACATATTTTCGAGTAATTGCGGGATTTTTTTTTCGCGCTTATACATAACGCTCCTGCGAGCTAAAGCGGAAAAGAGTATTTGAAAATGGCAATGAAATCACGATTAACGCGTCAAGAAAGGACGCGGAATTCATTCGGCCCGCGATGCCTTCGCGGAAAATCTAAGTAACCTCTTCCTCCATTTTTTCTAGGAGAGCCGCTTTGCAATCGTAAAAATAGCCGCGCGCGCAATCGCGGAACCGTCTCGCATCCGGCGCGATTGAGCTGCGGAAATTACGCACTACTCGCGCGTCTCTCGCGTAATGCCGTCTAATCCCTCTTCCTGCTCTCCTCTGTCTTCATAGTTCTGCGGCTCTTAACCGCCGCGACGCGCCGGAGAAACCGAGCTCGACACTTTTCCTTTGCTTCTTTCCGACTTAATAAATCCCCCTTCTTCTATATCCTTCTTCGGACGCGCCGCTGTCGTTTAATTTTCGTTGACCTTTCGGTTGTAAATTAATTAACGCGCGCGACTGCTACAAGCGCAGGTCTGTAATACGTCAGAATGAATAACGAATGAAATAATGTTTAAGTGATTCGGAAAAAGTGATCGCCGGCCTTAATGTGTCTCGAAATAGAACCAGAACTGCGCAAAAATGTAATGGAAAGTAAAACCCTCGTCAATCGAAGCCTTCTAATCAGTCATATAAGAGGGTACTTGTGTAGAACAACATTCGCGGAGAATCAGTCGGCTGATAAATTTGAAAGCATTCTTTTTGAGTTTCCTTAGAGTATAGCTATTTTTATACTTTTAATTTTATTTTCTACCGTGATTTATTTGTCATTCAAAACAAACTGCAATATTTATTGCATACGAATATTATATTTGCTATACATAATCATCAATTTAATTAATTACGCATGAATTTGCTACTACCCTCTAATTTCAACTAATAATAGAATTGCAACCATCGAAGCTTCAGCGGTTTAAAATTACGTATTTAGATATACTTTGGACTTGAACAAAAACAGCGCACCTTTCCAACTAATATCAATGTTAACTTATATATTTATATATAGAATCCCATAAATTACACCGTCGACGTGCACGCGCGTAAATCACTAACGTGACGTTAAATAAAAAAAAAAAAACCCCGCAGAAACCGATCCGCGACGCTCATCATTTATAAACAACAGCGCTGCATGTTTGATTTTCTCTTTGTACTTTCCCCACGCGCTTCAAGACTAATCGTCTTCGTCGAAGCCCCGGCCTCCTACATTCTTAACGCGGCACGCATCTCTAGCGAGCCTCTCTCATTAACCTCATTATTCGGAAATCAATCGAACCCGTCTCCCCAGAGAGGGGGGGAGGGACGCGCTAGCCGAAATAAAAGAAGCCAGCTCCATCCATTATGTTTAGTTATCTCACGGCCCGGCTCGGCCGGCGGCTCCCACCCCCCCGAAACTGAGTGCGCGCGCGTGCGTGCGTGCTTACGTACGTAAGAAGCAGCCGACGGGGGTGGACTGGCACTCTGGCGTGTGTGCGCCATAACAGGGTCAAGTTGCCTCTGCGACGTTGCCACGTAGAGCGGAGCGACGCGGCTACCGGCTCGGCGCTCCTTTTTACCTGACGTGGCCCGGGCTTTTTCCTCCCCGAGCCCCGCGAGAGAGGATGTTTAACCGCTTGTCTCGAGCGAGAGAGCCTTATTCCGAGGAGACGATGCCGCCCGCGCGAATTATTAAACGATGTAAGGGACACGCGAGGGCAGCTCTTTGTAGGGAGACGCGGAATTACGCTTTTGCGCGCTCCAGAGTTTTTTTTTTCGGATATTTACGTTGGCTGTTGGCGCGCTGTTTGTTGGCGGATGACTTTGCGAGGACGCGCACCTCAATTCAGTCATTAAGGGAAACAATTTTATTTACTTTATACTTGCAATATAGCAAATTATTCAGCCAGCATTCAAACGCATTTTTATCGTTTCCTCTTTTTATTTTTACCAAATGTAATACAGATTTCATTCCGATAAATTAAATTAAAATTTTTGCACCTTCGTATAGCAACGTAAAAACACACCTCGAACGATAAATAAAATAAAGCAAGCAGCCGAGATTAAACCGGAAAGCCCGAAAGCTCAAGAATATTCTCAAGTATAAACAACTCTCCTCATAAAACGCACTCGTATACACCTGAGTTCATCAAAACGCTCGGCTTTTAAAGCCGAATACACACACGCGCGCAGGCGCTTAAAATCAAGAAAAGGCAAGAGGAAGCGAGAGAGAGAGAAAAGGCGAAGGCCCGACTGAAAAGTGGCACAAGAACGCGGCCCGCGAAAAAATGGCACTCGTCTCGCGCTCGACTTTATTAAAAGCGCGCGATAATGCTAGTCCCCCCGAAATAAAAAAAAAAAAGAAAAGAGGAACAACGCGAAACTACGCCGAGGCACTCGACTGATTGCCGCGATTAATTTTCGCAATTGACCGGCGTGCTCTCGGCCTCTGGAAACTTAGGAGTCGCGGCCTTTTTTTTCAAAAGCCGGATTGCCCAGACTCCGGGTGAAGAACGTAAAGGAAGATAGCGATCGTCTCGTTTCGAGGTACGCGCAAGACAGATTCCGGGCGAGATAAGACGACGCTGATGCTAAATATTCAGTTTCATATCTGGAATGCTCGAGTTTCGCGTGTAGTCGCGCGCTTCGCCGCTAAGAGACTTTGCTTGTACTTGCATCGGGATCGAAGCTCCGAGCGAGAATAAACGTTAATTAGAAAACTCCACGGGCCGCGCTGACTTTATACCGCGGGTATACTTTAATGCAAAAGCCGATGGAAGAGCTAACGGATCTACGAGTTTCATTGCGCGCACCGAATGCGATAATATGCCCGAGTTGCGTAATATATTTTACGCGAGAGTACGCTGCTCTTTTTGTAATGGCATTTTAATTACACGCGCCGGTGAGAAAGCGATCGCCGCTATTTTTGACATTTATTGTAAAACGGTAATGATATACATTCGAAGGCGTAATGGGGAGAGTGGAGTTTTTGTCGTCGAGAAAGTATTTTCTTGTAAAAGCGAGTTACCGCCGAATGACGAAAAAGCTAGTTCGTTAAAATGATATTTACAATCGCTGAAATATAGAAATACTTGAAAATAATTTAGCTGGCATTAAAAATGCAGAGCTCTAAAACGCGAGGGTTATATCAACTTAAGGATCAAAAATAAAGTTTTTCAACCCGCCCTGTAAATAATTTTTAGCATCTCTCTCGTGAATTCATTTTGGAATGGCCGCGCATATTTTTCAGAAACTCCCTTGAATTTTTAATACCCCGACTTGTCGCTCGAAAATCCTTTTCATGATTTTAAATACGCTCGCCCTTTTACGATTCACCGGCGAGCTCTGCCTTGAATTTTAATATTCCTCGAAAAATTTTTCACTTTTCTCATCGAACCTCCGCTCGAACGTCGTAACTATAATTTTATCTAAAAAAGTCATCGAAAGCAAGAGACAGCTTAACCCGAAAACGAGCCACAATAATCCCTGATATCCGATCGAGTGTCGCAGGTATCGGTCAGCGTCAAGTTCGCGGCTAACAAAGCCTCCGAAGAAGGAAGAGACAAAGCTTCGGGCGTGCGGGGGGGAGGGGAGGAGAGGCAGAAAAGGGGAAACGGAAAGACTCGCGGCTGCGCGAGCTTGAGCATAATGCACTTGGCGCGCGCTTCGCATTACGGGGGCCCTCGTGCGTCGCTCTCGCATTGTCGCGAAAAGAAAGCCCCCGCTAAAGTGTGCCACGCGAGGTGCGCGCGAGCTTCTCTCTTTTCTGCCTGGTTCTTTTTCGCGACCGCCGCCGCCGCCGCCACTTCCGCTCCCCCGGCTTTTGTCGTAATCGATTATTATTATTGCACGCCAGCTGGAATAATGGCGGAGCGCCGGCATTGTCGCACTGGGTCGCGTCAATTTGTTAATGAGGAACGGGAGAGAGAGAGAGAGAGCTCCCGCTGGAATTTCAGGCTCTTCTCCGTTTTACTGCACCGGGACTTTCAATGTTTATACCCCCCCGGATTGTATTCGAAATGGGCTTTGTTCGGGGGACGGGGGATTAGAAAGGAGCGAGCTTAATTTTGCGTCGACAAGTTTCTGCTTCTTATTTTATTTTAATTTAAGCCAACGTTTGTTATGTACCACGCTATTAAAATACCGCCGCTGATGCCGCGGAAAAGCTATCGATTTTCCTCGCACTCGCAGCTCGTCGCATTCGAGATTTTACGCACGCAGCTTGGAAAATAAGCGCGAGGAAGCCGAGGGGCGGAGGAGAAGGACGCCGAGAGCAAAAACACGACGCTTCGTTGTCTCCGGGAGACTCTCTCTCTCTCTCGCGAATCTCCCTGGTAAATAATGCATGGTCCAGTCTTTTTACCTCCGGCAAGAAGCGGCGGCGGCGGCGGCGGCAGCATGCACGAGGAATTTTCATTACTTTTGAACGAAGGCATCTCGTATTAACGCTCCTTTTTCGTTTTCTCTGTTTCAGGTAAGAAGCGCGCGCGCGCGCGCGCCTCGGCATTTCATGAGAAATGCACACGGTCATCTCGAGTTTCAAGCCCTCCCGGCCTAAAAGTGTAACGTTGCAAATCTCCTACCTTTTTCGCTTTTACGATAAAGAGGCCGCGGAAGGAAAAGCGGCTTACTCTCTCTCTCTCTCTCTCTCTCTCTCTCTTCCTCGCAATCTCGAAGATTAATGCCGGCCGCGCGCACTTTTAATGAATTCCCCCGGGGATAAACAGACGGAGACGCTGATAAGAATTGTGTCCTCGGTTTAGCCTTAAGGAGGATGTTCGCAGGTGTAATATCGAGACAAGGAGATTAAAGGACAGGGGTTGGGAGAATCTTTGACCCTCGAGAAATTGGATTTTTCATGCCTGCTTGATGAGCGCCAAATAGTACACTCTTGCCCTGTGGACAAAACGTATTATTTCACCCCTAAATGCGCATGAAAAGTCCATTTTTGTGCCTGGAGGCTCGTAGCGCCCTTTGTACAGAATGCGTTAGTGTTAATTTTAAATCGTGTCTAAATGCTTCTTAAACCAATTAAATTTGAATTAAAAATGTAATATTACATTCTATCGGCAGTTAATTTAAACAATTTTTTATTATTATTCCCTCGAAGACTCTTTTTTTTTCTTTCTTGCTTTTAAAAGGAAGATGTTCAATTCAATTTCAGCCTTTCATTATTTAGCGGAAAAGAAACAAACTCGCAATAAAAACTACCGGTCAGAATCGAGTTTTAAAAATCCTCACGATCTACCAAAAGCGGCAATCAGCAGCGTCTACCCAGTGCCACCTGCTCCGATTACACCCCGAGCGCAGAATGGCAAAGCCAGCCAGCTTCTTTTCTCCTCCCAGCCCCCGAACGTTCGAGGGACGCCCCTCGCCCTAATAAGCGGCGCCTCGGCTCGGCTGCAAATCGAATTCAGCTGAGCAAACGCTCGTATTATCGGGAGAGGCGAGGTCTCGGCGCGGCGTCATCACCGGAGGGCAGACCGATCCGCAAAGGATATCCGCGCGCTGAATTCGTGCCTGCATCGTCGGCGGTGCCGTTATAAGATTAATGAACAAATAACCTGGCACCCCCGTCCGCGGAATCTCTGGCCCCCGGGTCTCGTCATGAATGATGCAGCCGGGCTCAAAGCCGCCTATCGGCGCTCCGCGCCGCCGTCGCTGATGAATTTTCGACTTTGACGCCGAGGGGGGGAGGAGAACAGACGGCGACAGCCGAGCTTGGGGATATATTGCTTTATACTTGCGCCTCCGGGCGACGTTCTTGAGAGCCGCGCCGCGATTCTCTGCCGATGATTAGTTTGGATTTGTCAGCGACGCGGGGATCGGGAGGAGTCGAGGCGGGGAAAAATTGGGTGATGGTTCCTCGGGTTATGTAGGTTAAGGTGTGCGCGACGCGCGGATGTACATGTCGGCGGAAGTTTGGTCGAGTTTGACGCGCGATGTGGCGCAGCGGGTTGGGCGCACGGAATATTGGCCGAAATGGAGTGAAAATTGTTGGGGAAAGTATTTGCTTCGCGGTGAACAGGTTGTCGAGATTTCGGTTCGGAAAATACTCGCATCCGAGAGCTTCATTCTTGGTAAACGTCAAGGCAAACAGCCGAAAAAACGAGCCGCGGGCGTTCAGATATCAAAGAGGCGAGAGGCAAGCCGCAAAACATAGAATTTACTTTGTTCGGCAAAAGTGTCATGAGAGGAGAATGACGAGGAAAGCTGGCGGCTCTGAAGGAGAAAGATGGATGAGAGTTCGGGGTAGAGGCGCAAAGAATAGTGCCAGTGTTCTTCCTCTCTTCTCTCGAAAGCTCTCAGTCGACGCGGTAACGAAGACCAGAAGTCGCGGATCTGCACAATCGATTTCATTGTTTACACCCGGCGGTTTTTCTTTTTTTTCACTATTTTTTTCTTCGACTAGTTTTAATGCATCTTGCTAAGGAATTTTGAACTCAGTATTACTTTCTTGTAAGAATAGTTAATTTTTGTAACAGTAAATCTGTTACTGCAAACGTGTGCCTTAATTACTCACAGAGCGTTGAAAAATGAAAATAACTATCTTATTATTAATTAGCGCTCCCAATTTCCACTCCAAACAATAACAATCCCATGTCACCCAGCCAGCCCACTTAAGTAAGATTAATCCATCTGCTTACAGAAGCCGTAACCTCGCAGCGGCGAGATCCCCATAAAAAATTCAATATTCTCGAATAATGAAAAGCCATAATCCCGAATCAATCAGCATAAACCAGCCGTCGATCGGTAAAAAGTCCCTCCCCCCTCCCCGGTCCCTGATCAACCCGGAGGCAATAATCGAAAGCGCGCTGAATAGTTAAAGTCATTGTGTCTGTCCAGCCGTCAGTTGCGTGTGCTCGCTTGCTTGACTCATTGTCGCGGGCAACGTGCGCGCGCAGATAGGCCGGGGAGAGAGACGCGCGGTGTCTATTTGATAGCCCGGACAGACACCCACGGGGAATGTAATCGAGCTTGCATTACCGAACGGCTCAAGTGCGCCAATGCGCGGGGCCCGGACTGTCGCTGCACCGCCTGCACGCTTGTTACCCGCAGCATCGATCGCCGCTATAAGACGGTTCCGAGAGCGCTCTTTTTTTTTCTCTTCCTTTTTTTGTTTCACGCTTTTAGAGAGCCCCGACGCTTTTTTCTTCAACTGCAGATAGATATTTTAAAGGAAATCAGTGTTCAGGCTCGGAGTCTCCGTTTTATTTATTTTTTTTTTTTTCGTGCGCCTTCCGGGGAAGATTTCGCGCAAACTGTCGTTTTGTGAATGTAACGTATTGTGCCGCTAAAATAATAAAGATAATAGCTTGTACAATTAAATAAAATGCTCGCTTTGTTAAAGCGACTCATTCATTAAGACAAATCCGTCATTGAAAAGCCGCGGGAATGATTGGATTCCTTGCAGGCAGGCGGAGCGATAAGTCCGCTAATCTGGCCACATAAATAGAATCTGACGCAGTTCAAATAGCCCCAGCCACGGCTAATCGGCTTCGGGCTATTATCGACTAATCCCTCACCTTTTCGCCCATTCAATTCCTTTACGATCCCCGAAGGAATGAATCGGCCCGATAAATTCAGGCTCTCTCTCTCTCTCTTTCTCCATTGCGCGGACGCGACATAATCACGAGCTACTTAGTCGGTCTCCGCGCCGTAATTCAAAGAGCCGCGAGGGAGTCGCGCGCGTCTTACCTGCGGCCGGGGAAAGGGTTTTCGCGCGCCGGTTATTTATGAGCGCGAGGCCTTACTTCGCGTGCCGGCGACGTTAATGAAAAGCAAAAGTATATATAAGCGAGGTGACGCGACGAGACTCGAGACTGTGAATGCTCTCTCTCTCTCTCTCTCTCTCTCTCTTCCCCCTTCCCGGACTGCGGCCCGCCGTTCTGCCCGATAAATTAAGAGAGGTAAAAATTGCCGCCGGCAGATTATGCCGGCCGGAAATGAACGATTTGTCCGTATTGTTTCTTGCACGAGGTCCTCCTGATGCCTGTTAGTGGTCAAGTCGTGGGGAGTGATATAATTCGTTTTGTTTTTAACGCTCTTTAACTTGAATTTAAAGAATTCGTCCTTTAGTTCGTTTTACTAGTTACAAATAAAAACAATGTAAATTATGGTCATAGAACATGTATTGTGACCTTTTTGAATAAATGCATTGACGTAGCCTTAAAAAAAAATCCCTGATATCAGTAAAAGGCAATTTTCAGTAGATTTTCTTTTTCTTCCATCTTGCCACGTAAATTGCCATTTTTATCGTATGCATAAAAATCATTTTTTGTAACGTAACCGGGCGCACGAACCGGCGCATAACTTTCTCCTAAACACTACTATTTTCATATGCTACTAATAATATCCGAAATTTACATGATGGAAGTATCTAAATTTACATGCACCGCTTGAAAATAGTATATTCGAGACTGACAGAGGACAGACACAAAACTTCCCGAGAGTATCCATAATTTAAAGGATATAAATATAAATGAGCCATCCAATCTCGATATAATTATACAGATTCAGTCGAAAGTCCAATCAAACCACTGCCTTTCGTTCTTAATCCCCTCCCGCTTGCAAGCGTAAAAATTGGTTTTACAACGCGGTAAAAGACGGTCCAACTCGGCTAAAATAAGGGCTCCGCCCGTCGAGCAGCGGCGCACAAAGTCTCTGCGGAGGATCAGCCAGAAACACTTGCGGGCCTCGTGTTCTTTCTCCGGCTCTCGACGCACAGTAGCAGCTCGGCTGCGCACTTGAGCCGTTTCGTCGTCGGGGGGCGCAGAGGTTAAAAACGCCTCCTCTCCTTCGTTCTCTCTCTCTCTCTCTCTCTCCCCGGCATATTCGAATTCCTGACGTCGCCTCGCCACTTAAACGCCGGCTGCGTTCGACGTCATTAACCGCGGGCGGCGTGACTCGCTTCTCGGATCATTTCTCGGCTCGATGCTTTATTTTTATAACCAATTTGTCTTGCGATAGGACCTGGATTTCTTCACTCCGAGCTAAAGGCGAGAGAGTTCCTTCTTTTTTTTATGGATGGATTGGCCTTTGAGCGATGGGGTTCGGCGCTGGCTCTGACTGAAAATTAGCAGATTTCGCTAAGAATTTCTTTCTGGGAAAGGCTTCAGCGTTAACTCCCTTTGAGGGTTAGTAATGTAAAGCTACAAAGTTGGCTTAAATACTTAAACTCGTCTGAAAACTCGTCTACAGAGCTTCACTTTTGGATATAAAAACACTCACATGTTGCTGGTAAAAAAATTGAGTTAAAAATCTTTTTTTGTAAACAAAAATACTCAACTTGAAAATAATAATTGTACGCTTAACAATAAGATTTGTGAGTGTGGTAAGAGCTTTGATTGGTATTTACGATAAATTCGATAAAAATAATTATTGAATAAAATCTACCGTTACTATTTTTCCATTACCGTTCCCATTATCTAAAATAAGTCAAGAAATTTTCCAATTTCATAAGAGATAAACTATCAGATTTAAATACAATTTCGCCGATAACAAGCTGATATTGAAGCCGTAAACGCGAATCATATTTATAAACGCGAATTAATTAAAGATCCGCGGCAGGGCAGTATAGTTATTATTATATATACGTATGCATATATTCTCGTAATTACGCCGGGCAAAATAAGTGAGCGAGCGCGCATATTTTAGCTGCCCGCCGAGCAAATGATCTCAAGTAGACGAGAATCGTTCAATTACGCGCTCGAGCAGGCAAAGATGTTATTTTCCAATGTTCCGGGCCGCGAGGTCCCCCCGACTACTGTTGCGAGCGTCTCCTCGTGTGTATAATGCACACGCATCGATTGCGGTCGAGCCGCTGCAAAAGTCAACAACTGGCCTGTGCCGAGCATATACCGATTACCACTGACGTCGCGAATTTTTGCGCGACTCGCCCGACTTCAAAACAGAGGTTAAATGACATGCTTTAGTGCTTCGGCGGGCCTAACGAGCCTCGGGTTTTAGTCCAACGTGTACCGTGCTTACCTTTTGCGCTGCAGTTTGCGATTTAAAGACCGAATCGTCAGTTATGCCTAACTGCGTCCGAGCTTTAATTATCCACGCATTTGTAACTGGACTGAAGATAAGAGGTCGCTTATTACGATAATAAAATTAAAAGAAGTTTCTTCGTCGACTTTGCCTTTTTTCCCCCCTTCAAAGAATTGCTAAAAATACTATTCAAACGGCACTTAAGGCCATTGCACAATAAAACTTTGTGCAAACATCACTCGGCAAGTGTATATGTACACGGCGTAAAAAGTTTGCACGAAAGAACGAGCAGGCACGAAGACCGAACAATCGCGGGCAATTGTCATCTGAAAACCGGCTCGTCGGGTGAACTATTTAAATTGAAACATTTCCCACGATCTTGGGGGCCTCTCAATGTATTCGACGCAGCTCGTCTCGACCTTTCATTCGGCAATTATGGCCATTAGCACCGAGATAACGTTATACACTGTGCCGCGAGGAGAGTCCGAGGCGATCGACGAATCGCGCGATCCCGCCGGACTTAATGAATACGCGCTTAACCACAGAACGGGAATTATTCCCGTATCGATTTTTCCACCTCTTTTGCCGCCGCGAGAGGAGAACCAAAACTAGCGCATAAATTTTAATAGAGTTCGATCGCGGCTCCGCATATTGAAATTTTTTTTAATTAAAAAAAAAAGGAGGTCGCTCTGCGATTCGCGCCCCGTTAAATATTCAGGGTTTTTAAGCGGGGCGGACGTCCAAAATATCGCATTTATCCTCCATAAATTGCCGCAACACGCAGTTGTCATCCTTTGTGGATTTTCGCCTGGGATAAAAGCGCAAAGGACGGGAGGAGGACACGCCGTAAGATTTACGTTTAGAGGAGGCGCGATTATAACGCCAGGATTTACATGACAAAGTGTTCGGCTGGGAGATTTCGCCAGGCTAAGTAATTTCGCGCGCCGGAGACGCGAGAGAGAGAGAGGAAAGCGCCAAGATGCCAAGCGGGAAAAGTTGTTAAAACAATCTTTGAAATCGTAGACGTCTGGCGGAAATTTACACCGTCGCTTGGCTGCCTTACTTTGCAGATCTTTACTGCATATTACCAATTCCTTTGCGCAGACTTATCATCCGTTTCCCTTGATGATTTCGCCGCTTTTTTTTTCCTTTCGAAGATCAGCCACTTCGGCACGTCGACGAGATCTCCTCAAGGCGGAGGGCAGAAATAAAGCATCCCACGCAGTACCGCGATCTTTATCGGAATTAAAAAGCCACGCACATCGGGCGTCTCTCTTTCTCGGAAAGACGAGCGATCAAAAGCCACTGGCTTCGATCGAGCGTCAAACAAAGAGGAGAAAAACAGAGATGATAAAGGAGAGAGAGAGAGAGCGGAGAGAGGGGAAGGAAGCCGTATCGTCGTCGTTAAATTCCAGTGAAGGGCTCCATTTAACATTTTTGCCATTATCGCGGGCCCCGGGCGGCCGCCGCCGCCGCCGCCGCCGCCGCTCTTAAGTGACTGAAGGGGGTTGTCGCTTTTTGAGGACCTCGACCTTTCATTGGCTCAATGACTGCCTTAACGAACGGAACTCTCGTCGCTCTCTCTCGTAGTCGTGCGTACACCGCGAGCTCTGTGTACTCACGGCCATTCGTGCACGTCTAACGGGTGTCCCGCTGAAATTGCGTTTCTGCCTTTTCAACTGTATATATACGCCGAGGCAGTTGTCTGCTTCTTTGGCGCGGTTTTCTTTTTGCGTTTTTGTCGGTGCGCGAATTAAGTCCTTTTCTTTCTGAAGCGCAGACATTTTTCATGAGAGATTCGGTGCGAGTTTGTCTCGATTCAATTGAAAAAATAAGTTTAATTAAATTTTATTTTGCGAGGGATTATCTTAAATCTGCACTACGCAGCTCGCGGAATACACTGTCCGTTCCACGGCATGAGAAATTGAATAAAAAAGTTTTAAAAAGTCAGTTATTAAAGTTGTTTGCATATCAATGAAAATCAATATTATGAAAAGCGAGGAGAAATATTTCGAGCTCCATTGAGATTCGCTCATGGAGGTTCATAAAGTGCGCGTACATCGCGGCCGACTGAAATAGGTTCACCGTGTCACGCTTCTTGGCACGCTTCCCAACAGCTATTGGCTGTTGTCTGTCAAAAAATTTGCTTTCCGAAATACCTGCATGTACTCGCAAATCTGTGCCACTCCGAGGAGACAATGCGGCTTTGCCCGCGAAACGAAGAATTCGATTGTTCGCTAAAAAACCTGCGAATTTGCGGGCGGATTTCTGCGTGCGCGGAGGCCATACCTTTTCGTGCTTTCAAGTACAAAGGTTTAAATTTGTCGAAATATGGAACGAATTTCCTTCGAGGGTCGGGCGGGGGGAATCGTTGAAATTCCGAGCTGGAGAATTAAGTTACGCAACGATGTGAAATGCAAAGATGAAGAATGTTTTTGAACGAGCGAGAACTTTGCGAAATAGAAACATTTTTCGGCCGCGGCGTTAATTTTCCACTGTATACCCTCAAAGAAATTTCATTTTCAAAATACCTCGAGAGCTTCTTCCGCCGGCTGTGGGGGATTATGCAAACTTGTCCGCAAATGCGTTTAACTTCTTTTCTTTTTTTTGAATGTTTCGACTATGATCAACAATTAAACGATTAAATCCCATGACATTAAGCTTTATGTCTATCATAAAAAGCTTAACTAACTCATTCATTAGTTTTTTATTTTAGATTTCAAATATATACTTGTTTTTTACGACCTTCGATAAACGATGTTGTATTATTATTGATTTAAAGTAAAGTTGTGACAATAAATTTGTAAACATTTTAATTCGGAAGTTATTAAAAGAGTATACTTATATAAGTAAATTTATAAATTAATTATTCAACAGTTTCATAAGTAAAACTAATTTCGATTTTTAAATGTTTTTTGCTGCTCAAAATAAAGTTGTACGTGAAATTGTTATTTAACAACTCTGATAAGCGAATGACCAGATCCAGTACGAATTGCTTCAATTATTTTACTCAAAAGGAAATCCATAAAAGTTTGTAGTAATGAAAGTAGTCTCAGCAGAAAGTTCTAATGCACACTTGTCATTTATCTGTAATAAACAAACCTTTATACCAAGACCAGATAACTTCCTAAATAACGGCAGAAATAGCTTTTAAGATAACAGAATTTTACGCGAGACTCCTGAGCCAAGCGCTGAAAACGGTTGTCGAACCGATTAGAAAATAGTCGCCATTTCCAAGCCTCCTCGGAACCGGTTTTTCGAACCGCCATCCAGAAAATTTCCCTCGCGCTCAAAAAAAGCCGTTCGAGATTTCCGCCAATGGAAGCGCGGTAGTCCCCCTCCTCCCCTCCCCCTCCTCGCGGGGATGCAAATTGTACCTACAACGACGAGGGATAAAACGAGGAAGAAGAAAGCAGCGGCAGCAGAAGGAGAAGAGATCCTTTCTCGCCGACGAGCTTAATTGAATCTTGCTCGTTCAATTAGAAATTCAAATTCGACCCCCTCCACCTCCGTCGGCGCTCGAGAAGTAGAGACTCGAAACGGTCAGCAGCCGCCGCCGGTAGCTTTTTCCATTTCCTCCCGGGGGCTTCGTACGTGTGTATCTTCTCTCTCTCTCTCTCTCTCTCCCGGAATATTTCAAGAGCTCCCGAACGAGGCTTTTAATTGAAAGCGGCGCGTTTCGATTTTCGGTAATCAGTTCGCCTGAATTTTACATTTTCCCCGCCGATGCCCGAGGATTATTTGTACCTTCCCCCCCAGTCCGGGGTAATGGATATATAGCAGGTTTTATTTGAATTATGAGCCCTTTCCCGAGCTATATTCGTAGGAGGTTCGAAGTTTTCGGACGCGCACTTAACTCTTTTTCCGGATGAAATTCCCACTGTAATCGAGTGAATGTTCGCTCTCGCGCTCCGACGGTAATTACTCCAATTATAATGGATAAGGCCTTTACAGCGCAGAAATTTTGCATTTTTCGGCGGAACTTTTTCGAGCGAGAACTCTCTCTCTCGTTTGATGAATGCGCGGCTGTATTTTCCCTGCGCTCGCTTTTTGCGGCAGATAAAGAAAAGTTTGCGCAAATTGAAAGGCTGAAAAAAAATTGAGCGCGCTCTTACTCGATGCGAGATTTTGGGCAAGTAGGTGATGGGAAATGCGAATGCATTTGGGTCAATCAGCGCTTTAAAAAGCTTTAATCCTTCAAAATTCTTAATAGAAATGTGGTTACAATTAATACTCTATGCACAGCAAACTCCAGCGGTATTAAACAAATTCTTGTCTTTTATTGGAAGTACAAGCGCTTCATTTTTATAAATAAAATAATAAAATTATATTATTACTAATAAAGATTTCATATAGATTGTTCATTAAAATACGATTCTTTTTATTTCAGGTGAGTTCAAACGAATTCCGCTTCGTGGCCCACTATCATATTAGAAAAATCAATATTTTGATCGAAAATAAGGTAAGGAAGATTTTCAAGCGATACCGACCAATTCCATTTCCCCGCGCAAAAGCAAAAATCGGATTCTTTTGTCCGACCCGTCGTAGCTCGTCATCCCCCCTTCCAGAAGCACCGCCGTTCCCCAAAAACTCGGCGCGCACATTTCCCAGATGAAGAGCGATTAACTCGGCTAATTTGGCGTCGCGCTGCACCGACTCATAATTACGCGTCTTTCAGGGGCCCTTCCGAAAATGAGTGAAATATCGCGCGCCTAATTAGTCATCTCCCTTCCTCCCCCCGCCAGAAGAGGGACCGATTTCATTTACATAGTAAAAGGCCGGGGACGCGCTAAAACTTTTTCGATTTCCCGAGGCCTCCGCGGCGCGCGACGGAAAATTTCGCTGGCAGCGCTCTTTTCCCCGACCGATCTTACGCGCGCCCAAGCGCCGAGAGAGGACGATGATGACGAGAAGAGCGCACGGACGGCATTAGAGCGCGCGCCGCTGTAAAAAGAAACCGCTCCCGGCTGCCGCTCGGCGGATTCGTTAGTCGGTGCGTTGCGATGGAAAATTCTATTGGGCTTTGAATTTGCTTTCCTTTGAGGCGCTGCGGAGAGCTGTATAGTTTCTTAAGAATTATCGAGTTTGATGCGCGGATCCCTTATTTTTCAAACTCTCCAAGTGAATTTTAAAGCGGAGGCCAATAATGATCCGAGCCCCGGGAGATTAAGTTGAAATTTATTTACTTTTAGCGAGATTTTTATCGCTCGTCTTATATTTTTGCGTTAATCTTTTAATTGAAACAATTTTTTAGTTCATTTATTACATCGTACAAGTGAATAAATAAAAGGATCCGTTGCGAGAATAATGACATCATCAATCTGTTTAACGCAAAGTAATTGCAGTATCTGAAACGCAGCCGTGAAAAATGGAATTTTAAAACAAATCCCGGCTAGTTAATGCGTATAAATCATTTCCTCCGTGCGCTCACAATCAACGCGCAGAACAACCGATCCTGCAAAAAAAAAAGAAGAACAAAAAAAGAAAAACACCTCTCCAACTCGCTCGCAGCAGCCGTAAAAAGGCCATTAATCACCGCGGCACAATTATAGAATTGCATTTACTTGCGCTTCTCATCGGTGTCCTTTCTTCATTACACCGCCGATGACTCACCTGCGACGCATTCCTAAATCCGCGGCGCGAGCGACAAGCCTGCGACCAGCGCCTCCTGACTCATTAATCTGCATCTCGAGAGCGAGAGAGAGAGAGAGAGAGAAAAAAAAACAGGGGGAGGAGAGCGGCGTCGCGCGTCGGTCTAATTAGCGATTATGCATCGATTCGCGTGGGAGCGGAAGCTCGATTCCGCTCGAGTCGCTTCGAAATCGCGAGTGCGCTTCATCGAGCTGCTTATACGCTGTTTTTTTTCTTTTTTTTTTAACACGCGCGCCTGCATAGCTCCGAAGCTCTCGTTTGCGCGCTCTTATTTGCGCCGCGGCGCGCGCGGCGAGGCCTGTTTGTAGCGGCGACGACGGAAGAAAAAAATATCGGTTTTCAGGGCTTACGTAACGGGCGCAAAAGCGACGGGGGAGGCGAGCTTACGTAAAGCGCGGGACGGAGATGTAAACGTCGCTGGCGCTTGATTTTTTTTTTTTTTTTTTTTTTATTATTCTTTTGCTTTGGCAAGCCGATGATTAAAATATTGTTCGCCGAGTTCGAGTCTTGCGGATAATTTGCGAATCGATGCATAAAACTGATGCTTTTTTTGAGCAAACAGGTCATTTGTTCTTTGCCCGGTGACTTATTTAAAGCTGCGGAATGACGTTTCGTTTTGCTAAATGGGTTTCAGCGCGATTTGTATAATTCAGAATCGTAATTGAATTTTAGTTTGGCAGTATGCAAAAGTGTGCTACCCGAGATAGTAATTTTTACGATAATTGTAGTCTAGAGATAAGCTTATCCGCGAATGCTAAAAGTTAATGTTTTCAGTAATTATGTGGTTCGCCGACGCTGTTTAAAAGAGAGCGTTTGAAAAATGAAGCGGGCGATAATATCTATTGTTCCAAAAAAAATACGAAATCAATTTTCTCCGATAAATCGAATACCTATTTTACGTAACAGAATGAAAGATAATTAATATCGGTCATAATGCTTTTATTATAATACCTGAACATTACGCATATTACTCGCACGCTTTGCATACCCTGTGGAGCATTTAAATAAGCACTTTAGGCGTGTTATTAATAGCAATTAGAAATAAAAAAAAATGCCGTTAAAATTTAATTTCCATGAATAATAATATTGCTTCGACTACCTGAACTAAAATTCCGATCCTTTTAAACGCTATAATACGAACGCGATTTTTAATTACAGACTTTTTTTCCAAACAAATTTTTAAAATTGACCCCCTTACAAAATAAGCCCAATATATATATTCTCTCTTCCGCAACAATCCACGCAACCTCCAAAAACTCCATCCTTAATCCCAACCCAACCAATTGTAAAATTCCATCTAATCCCGATGCCCCTTAAATCGCCCGTCTCCCCGGCGACAATCAATGAATCGAAACCCTTTTCGGAGCCCGAGAATGACGGCGTCATCATCGCCGAGAGCGAGCGGAGAGCCTTCGGCTTCGGGGCACCTGCGCAATCGGAATGCCGGCGGGCTCTCCTCTCTCTCTCTCTCTCTCTCTCTCTCTCGCGGCGTGTCGCCGACACGCTCGAGCGACTCTCCGATGATCTCAGCGCCTGTTAGAATTGTGCTCTCGTCGGCGGGGGGGAATATTCGCGTGTACGCGCGCCTGACAAATAGCCTGGATTCCTGAGAGCGGATTATCTTTACGGCCGGCTTTTTTAATGAGAGAAGTGAAATTAAATGCGAGAGTCGTCTGGGGCAGGAGGTGAAAATGGCGCTTGTTTTTTTCTTTTTTTTTTTTCTTCTTTTTTTTCAGCTTTTTGGCAGGCCGTTTTTCTGCCCACGGGGAGCTGAGTATTTTTATGGCGCCATAAAGTGTGTAAAAATGAGTTGAAAAGCTTTTAGTGCGGGGTATAATTGCGTTGTTGGAAGTGTTAAAGGTTCATTTAATTATTAGTGTATTATTCTTGTTTTAAATAAATTTCTAACACTTTCAGTCTGCATATTTACAAAGGCATTTCGAACGCAAAGTAAATTTTACTTCTTCGTTTTTCAAAATATTTCGAGTTCAGCAAGCCAGCGAATGCTATATAGTCGACTGATTCAAAAAGCTTGCCTGATCGTATATCTTGGAGCAATTAAAATTTCGAACTCGGAAAACGTGCAACCTCTGAACCTTTTCGCAAGCCAGCCGCGGCAATTGATACGAAGCGCCTCGCGAAGCCTTCTGCTCTTTACGAAACAGGCATAATTTCCATAGGAACGAGCGAGTCATTTCCCAGCGCGGCGCGCCGTGAATCATCCTCCGTATTTTTCTTCGCGCAGCGACAAATCAAACTCCGCTGTGGATATACATAAAAATCGAATTACAAGCAAGCCCCCCCCCCCCCTCTCTCCCACTGTCCTTGGCG
>UCOM01000540.1:0-74561 GCA_900474385.1 Ormyrus pomaceus | reverse complement strand
TAACGCTATGTCCGTCAATTTAGGTCTTGAAGTCCTCTAAACCAGTTTCACTGTACAAGATTTCATTTCGGTCATTGTAGGATTTAGTATTTTATAAAAAAATTATTTATAAAAAAATTTCATCCTCCTAAGTATTGAGGCTCATTCTCTCATTAGCTTCAAAATTCTTTTTAGTAAAATGAATTTCAAGATATAACCATTTAAAAATGGACATTAATGTAAAAATAGGGTTTTTTTTGCATTTTCAAATTTTGTATGCACTTTTGGTTTAGATTTGGTGGTATAATGTATAAATATCCACTTAAAAATACGTGTATGTACATTTATATAGAATCACTTATACATATACACAATAACATTAGTGCACAGAGTCGATAAAGAACACAAAAAAATTAAAAATCCGAAAATCTGCCACATAATGACATCAAGCCAGCGCTGAAAACAACTGATATCGTTTGAACGGAAACGGATTATCTTAGGTAATTATAGTACCTATCGAACGGCGCAAAGCAAAGTTGATTATTTCAAAAACTCGCTTAAAATATGAATTTTTACCAGTTCTTTCGCCAAACGGGCTACTGTGCGACGATCAACCGGCGAAAGACCGAGAGCGAACGGGGGAGCGCTTCCGAGCGAAAAAGCTAAGCGCCTTACCGGTAGGCCGCGCGACCGTCCGCGAAAGAATCCGCGCGCGGTGCGACGCGAAGAAAGGCGCGAGGAAGTACCTCCGAATTGCGAAGCGACAACGAAGCGTCCCCACGGTCGCCCGAAGGGTAGCGTTCGTCCTGTCACCGACTCTCCTCGCGTATATTCCCCGATAAAAACCCGGTCCGGTCGCCTCGCCGACCTCTCCTAATTTTTGTTAATTCGTTTTTTCTCTTCCCTAATTTAGATGGAAGATCTGACCGAGGAGATGAAACGGCTGGTGGTGAGAACAGCGAAGAGCGCCGTCGATAAGAGGGTGCACCAATACGAGGTGCAATTTCAAGAGGCCCTCCGTCGACAAGGCCCTCGCGCCCTAAGAATGGACCCAGCCATCCCACCACAGCTGTATTTCGGGAAGGACCCGATCTCGGAAGTCACTACCAAGCTTGAGTTTCCGGTGATCATCCGCGCGCCTCCAGTGCTACGCAGGTCAAAGGCACCGGAGCCGTTGTTGGCAGGAGGAGAAGGGTCGCCCCACGAACAAAAGTCAATGGCGGCTGCGACTCGACCACTGATCCAGCACGAAGAAGGGCAGCAAGGAGGGGAGGGCTGTCTGACAATCAAAGACTGTGACGCCTCCCTCCGCAACGACTCCGGGAGTTAGAGCAAGAAAAGGAGGAGGTCGACGATTTAGGCGCCGACTCCACCGATCGGCAACGCCGCCACCACCGCCCTTGGAGTGGAAAGCGGTAGTTTCCGCCATGGAGGAGGCACGAAGCCTCCACCGTCTTGCCACCGACTCCGAACAAGCAGCCTTCGAGCTGCTTGATCGGTTCTGTAAAGAGGAGGGAAAGGCCCCTACTGAAGAGCTCTCCCACGGGCAGAAGCTGGTCGGCGACCGGCGAGAAGATCTGGAGGTTCTGCGCCGGCACCACATCACCCGTGCAGCCTCCCGCAGAGCGGCTGAGGAGCAACGAGCACGCGCGCTCCTCCAAGCCAAGAGAGATGAGGCGGCGGCGGAAAAGGAGTACCGTCGTCTCATGCGAGCGGCTGAGAAGGATCGCGAATGGGCGAAGCTCGCCGGAGTTCAGGCCGAATTTATGGAACTCCAGGCCGCCAAGCAGGAGCGGTACCGTCAGGCCCGCTTCCGCAACCCCAAGGCGGTGTTTTGTATGCGGCTATCCCGGGGTGAAAAATTCGAAGAAGTGCCCCAATAACAG
Source organism: Ormyrus pomaceus (assembly GCA_900474385.1). Lineage (NCBI taxonomy): Eukaryota > Metazoa > Arthropoda > Insecta > Hymenoptera > Ormyridae > Ormyrus > Ormyrus pomaceus. The sequence goes on along the minus strand of UCOM01000540.1, from coordinate 72,696 downwards.
GATGTCTTGAAGGTTCGTTATTTGTGTCTCCCATCCCTCCTCCTTCCCCTACCTGAGCGCGAGTCTGTTTCAGAGCGTCGCATCTGGGGTACTCCGCGTCTGGGGGAGGGGTGTAACGGAATTCATACCTCCGCGTATTTCTCGGCGTAGTTTCGACCTCGAGAGTCGAACGATTCCGTCGCGACTCGCGAGAGGGGAGCGCGGGCGTTGACCGGCTCGAAGAACGGTAGCGCACGTGAAATAGGACCGTGGTGCCGTGCTACCGATATCCCGATCGAGAGAGAGAACCTGTCCGACTCAAGACGATCAGCGTTGCAGAGGTGTAGAGGACCCGCCGTGGATTCGACACCTACGATAGCAAAAGTAAGTGGGCCCACTACTCGCGTATCGCGTAATTTGCGTGCGTGCGCTCGAAAGAGAAGTGTCGGTCTCTGTCGCAAGCTCTCTTCGCCTGCCGTCGCGCGATAATTTCGTAAGAGCGTACACCCGCGAGTATACGCTCTCGATTTTTAGCGTTTTTCATCGTGCGTCGTGTGTCACCGGAGTGACACACCTGTTGTGTTCTTTTTGTTACCTTTTTTTTGTCTAAATAAAAGCGACATAAAATTCAATCTACGCGTTTCTTTCTTTGACGATTCCTCGCATTTTCGATTCCTACGTCGGCCAGATACCGCCGCCTCCGCGGGCGCGCTGTAGACGTACAGCGCGCATCCTGAGCAACCGGCACCGCCTGCGCAGAGGGTGTTCCTGCCTGGCATTACACGGAATCAAGCGGGTTCGCAAGGAGCGAACTCGCATTAGTAGCGGTTCCAGTGTGAGCGCATTGCAGTCGCGCTCACACCCCATACTTTTCTCGTCGTATTTATTTCCTATTGCATCGGAAAATAACCGTTACAATTTATAGAAAGTATGAAAAAATGTATTTCAATCCTCTCCAGGTATTAATTTTAACTTAGAATGTCAGATTTCCCCCAAAAAACTGTAAAAATACCAAATATTTGATTATCAGTCTGCGCAATGGGTTTCGAAGGACATCTCCCAAATTTTACATTTAAGTTCTTTGTACACGAATAAAGAAATCTATGTTACAAAACATACATATAAGTTCTTAGAATATTTGTTAAAATATATATTATAAATTATTATTAATAATTAAGTTTCTTTTATTTTTATTCTAATTTATAATATATGTTCTAGCAACTTTATAAATATTTTGTAACATAGATTCCTTTATTCGTATACAAAGAACTTATGTGTAAAATTTGGGAGATGTCCTTCGAAACCCATTGCGCAGACTGATAATTATCAAATATTTTGTACTTTTACAGTATTTTTGGGGAAATCTGACATTCTAAATTAAAACTAATAACTGAAATGGATTGAAATACATTTTTTCATAATTTCTATAAATATATGTGTTACTGAGAGTATAAAAATTATTTGTAATCAATTCTATGACTTCTGTTTAATTTGGGTACCTTCTTCCCTTAATTTGGTATACTAAACTTTTTTTCTACTAAAAAGTAGTTTCAATAAGTGCAATAATTTGTATTACACGGTTGATGCGCAGAAAATGAAAAGTTATTCCTGCAGACAATGTCTAGGTGTCCAGGAACACCTTCAGGGCGACGAGAAATCATCTACAAAGCGACCCATCTGGGACACCGTCAATGCGCCAAAAATCGGAAGGTGTTCCTGTGAGTGACCTCTAGGTGTCCAGGAACACCTTCCAGGCGACAAGACATCGATTACAATTATAATACATTAATAATATATACTTACCAAGTATTCAAGAAAGAAAATTGTATAATGTCATATTTTAGTCAACTAAATAACTTAATTTATTTTCATTTATTTTCTAAAATATTTCGAAATGTACAAAAAAGAAAAGTTTCAAAATTAAAATTAGAAAACTTCTGTTTATGATTCGCAAATGTTCGAAAAAAGTAACGTAAGTTTAATAATTAATAACTCGTCAAGACACAAGGAGAATAACATTGTTTGGTTTATGAATTTTCTTGTATCTTCGCTCGGAATTTTTGAAAATTTTAAATAGATCAGATTGTTTCAATTTTCTAAAATTTGAATAAGTAACGCATAATTTTCCAAAATTCCGAGCGTTAAATTGAAAGGACACGAATTTTTCATCTTAGAACGCTCGAAACTATATCTCGATTTTACAAGAAAATTCGTAACCCAAATAATCTAAACATACATATGTTATATTGCAGTGTTTTCCCACATCTTGATCTTGAGATGCTACCACTCATGATCTTTTTTTTCGAATATTTGCGAATCATCAGTAGTTTTTTTGATCGATTTTCCTTTTTTATACGTTTCAGAACATTCCCAAATGACTGCAGAAGATTTTCTATTGTAAAGAATATTAGTTTTTAATAAATAATTGTTTGTAGCTCAAACAATTTATTTACATAGATTTACTCCAAACAAACTTTTTTAATTTTTTAAGTATCCATGTGTTTAACAGTAAAAATAAAGGTTCATAAATTATGTTATAAAAAACTTTTTGACAAACTGTTTATGCATTAATAATCTAAGAATTATTATTTAACTTATATAAATTAATAATTAACAAAAAAAATTGAAGTTTTAATTGCTGAAATAAAAATGTATATTAGATAATATTTTAAGTACATTTTAAAATGTAAATTTACGATAAATTTTTAATTATTTAAAAAATTTACGTTATTCACAATACAATTTTTTTCGAAAACTTTGACTTTTTTATATTTTAAAATTTACGAAGTATTACTAAAGTTAATATGTACCATCCACATTTATGTGATACAAGTATCATTCAGCATTTGGACATCATTAGGAAATTTTGCGATTTTTTAAATAACTTTTATTTTCGAAAAATTTACATAAGTAACAAAGAGCGCATCAACCCACCGGATCATGGATCTTGCTAAAATTGCAGGTCATTTCTGAGACAAAAAAAGGCAGGGGTCTCAAATGGTTTTTAAATGGCGTTTATTCAAATCAACCTTAGTAGCTGCTATGATTTTTTTTTAATTCTAGGGAAAATTGATGTTTGTAATAATTAAAATATTAAAAATTTTAGTCTATAGAACAAAAATTTAAAAGAAAGTATGCAGCAAGCTCTTTAATTTGAGAGTAGTTAAATTAAAAAATATTGATTCATCCCAAAGTTATACAAAGTTAAAGTAATTCTGAAAACTAACGTATATTTTTAAAACGTTATGTTGTTCCACATTATTTAAAGTAGCATAACTTTGGAACAAATGAATATTTTTTAATCTAACTACTCTCAAATTAAAGCGTTTGCTGCATTCTTTATTTTAAATTTTTGTTCAATAGATTAAATTTTTAGTTGCGGAGATAATTTCATTCTTATAAACACCAATTTTCCCTGGAACTTTTTAAAAAACTCAGAACTTTGTTGCGTTAACAAAATAAATGCTGAAACACGTGTCTGCTTTTTTTTGGCTAAGGAATAACTTCCTGCCATTTTACCAAGATCCATGATCCGGTGGGTTGATACTCCCATTTGTAAGTACTCTGGAACTAACAAAGTAATGAATTTGTAAATTTTTAAATACTTAAGAAATTTTTGTACTATAAGATATTAATTAATATTTGATTGAAGATTTTTAAAAATTTTAGAAATTAAATTATAGAAGTATAGAAAGTTATATTTTTCCGTACTATCCATAGAAAACCACCAAAAACAATATTTTCTGAAAATTTTAGAATAAGACTAAACAAGTGGAGAACTGCAGTAATATGCCTATTGACATTTACTGAAATATAGATTCAAAAAATAAATATTTTTTAAAACACTATAAAATAGGCTTTAAAATAAAGTATAAAAAAAAACGAAAATTCAGACTATAATTTCCACAGGAAAATATAAATCATTTCCGTGTATATTTCTTTATTCTGTCCTTGAAACATTAAAAACATTGTTCCACATCTTTAATTTTCAACAATTTATCTCTATTCATTTCTATCTACAATTTATTGAAATGAGAAGAATAGAAAACTTATTAATCGAAATTTCTTAAATAAAAAAGTTAAAGTACTACATTGTACAACATTGGTCAGTCTGTTTTCTAACTAATAATCGAGAATAAAGTTAATACTCTTTTTTATTTATTTAAAACGATTTAGCTCTAAGTAAGGCAATACACAAACATCTTATTATATTTTTGGTGTATTAAAAATTTTTTAAAACTATGTTTTAATTGCGTAACTAGACCGCAAAGTGAGTACGGTAAAAACCTTGACCTAAACTCTGAAGAATCGTCTGCACTTCAATTTCATTTTTATGATAAAATACATGAGCTGTGAAATTAGTAGCCGAACTGCAGTTTGTTTCTCTAAAAATAAGAGAATACAAGTAAAGATTAATTTCAATTTTTAATATTTACAAGGAAATTATGTATCACTTGTTTTAAAAAAAGAATTTTTGTTAAACTTTGGGCTTTTTCACGACAAATGATGAAGATAGATGCGTCTATTCAATCTAACATTTGACTTTTACAAATTTATATCTTCTTTTAATTTAATTTAAATATAGGAAACATCAATAACTTTTTGATTATATCTAGATTTTTCATGAATAATCATAAAATGTAACTATTGAAAAAGATTACTTTGTTTAGATTATAAAAAATAAAAATTTGGAAAAATAAGCTAAAATTACAATCATAAATTTTTACTTCCTTATTTTATCTGAATATTTGTTTTAATAAAACTGTTGATAGAACTTAATTATTTTTTTTAATAATCAGAAGCTGCACATAATCTGCAAACATGCTTTAAACTAAAAGAGTGCTTTAACTCTTATGTTTTAAACTAAAAGAACACATAACTTAAAAAATGGAATTTGAGATTGAGTGGATGTGGCTGTCTTTGTAATTTGACTTAACAAAATATATCCAAAAGTTTAACTGAAATTTCCTAAACAAATGATACTCTCCTTATTAATTTAGATAAAAAAGTGTAAGATTAATACCCAGAAATAAATGCAAAATAGTATGGAAAATTACTTGATCTGCCACATGACGAAATTTCCATAAAACTTTGTTTTAAAATTTCCTGTAAAAATAAAAAGGTTACAAATTGGATTATTTAACAATAAGTTTCAACTAAAAATTTGTTCGTACTTCATCATTGGAATTTTGAGTGACTTTAATTCCAAGTTCAAGGCACTCAAATCGAACAGGAACATAATTAATATTCCCTGGTTCTAACAACTCCCTTATTGCTTTCTCAATTTGTCTAACATCACCTTCTGCACCAATTTCAATTGATCCACAGTAGTCAAGTAGGTAACCAGGTTTTATATCCAGTAACGATGTTTCATTTTTTATATTAGATGTTTCTGGTATTTCAGTAGTTGATTGTGGAAATTCTAATTTAGGTGATCTAAGCAAATTTTTCATATGATGAAGGCCTGTACTTTTAATAATATTAGCAATTGGTGCAAAAGTTTCACCAGTTTGCTTGTAGCAATACTAGACATGAAACAAATAATACATATAAACATTAATTAGGTTTTAAAATTAAGTGAAATGACGTATCAGAATGTTTGTTACCTTAACAATATGAACAGTTACAGGAACGCAGGCAGTCTTTTTCATTATTTTACGAAGGTTGCCTCTTGTCTGAGCAGATATGACATTCCCATTGATTTCATCTAATACATCACCAACTTCTATTCTTTCCTTTAACAAAAATTATTAATAACCATATAATGTACTTTTAATACACTATGCTTTCATAAACCACATTTTATGTATTATTCAAAATAGTTCTTACTTCTTCTGCTGCAACAGAATTCTTTTCTATTTTAATTATAAGTGTCTTGCCTTTTGTGAAGCTAAAAAATAATTTTTTGTATATAATAGAATAGTCAAGTTCTAAACAACATTATTTTTATTCTTACCACACAGATATGCCAAGGGTTCTGCAAGGCACAAATTCTAGGCTCAAACATTCTGGTAATTCCCAAGTATCATCTAAAAAACTAGCATTTCTTAAATTTAATCTAAAATTTAGTTTACTAATTTGCAACAATACTGAATATAATATTTCTCCAAGTATTTCATCACCAAGTATGCTATCAGGAGCATAATAATCCAATGCTAAAAATGGTGTCCTTACCTAAACCAAGAACAAATACATTAATGATGCTGAATAACAATTTTATCAAATTTTAGAGAAATTCTTTATTTTTTAAATGTAAACATTATACTTACAAGGTAACCAACTGGTACATGTAGGCATTTTCTATTTAAGCAAGTTCTTATTAAAAGCCTCATTCTACCTATTGCATCTTGAACTTTCTGATTTTCTAACACATTTTCTACAATGGATGTGTAAGAAATTAACGAACTAAAAATTAGTAATTAGAATAGTTACATACAGCATTAATCATTTTTCCAACTTATAATTAATCAATTAAAAAAATACCTACTCTTCTTTTCTTTTTGCAATATCTTCCATCCACTGCCATGCTTCTGGAAAACTTGGAAGGCCAACAGCATTCATATGCACTAAAACTCGTTTTTGAAAACATTTTTCAAGGCATTTGCAAAACAATGGAAGATCTTTTGTACTATCCGTAATATCAGTTCCACTTTCTACGAATCTTCGGGTAAATCCTAGAAAATATTATAATTTGTAACTCTTATAAAACATTCTAATTTCCCGCTACCTAAAGCTCAATTTTGAAAATTTAAACGAATGGCGGGAAATCAAAATATGAAAATTTTCATAAAATCAATAAAAAGCTACATCATCGGTAATACAATATACTCAATCAATTTCCATCATATTACATAATACTTTCAGTTTTCAAGTTAATTTTGTTTAAGTTGATTAAAAAAATAAAAATTTACTGTAATTTTTAAGAAAAATATTCGAAGAAAATGTCCACAATCTCCCGTCAAACTTATTCTAACCTTAAAATTTTCTGGAACAGTCGTGTTTCTATTAAAACAATTCTTAAAAAATTCAAAATAACTATTCTTACGAACCTTTTAATTCTTTGATCAAAGGATCTGAGACCGACATCACACATTTCTCAGTTTACCTCTTCGAAAGCTGAAAAATAGTGCTGTGTATCTGTCCTCGTCTAAACCGTCTGCTTGCTAAACGTCAGAATGTGCGCAGCGCGTCGGAATAGACCGGTAGACTACGCCGCGTAAATGTGTAAGAAGCGCATAATTGTAGGGTCTACTACAGACTGCTACAGTACAGAGTGGCCGAGCTCATTTTGCTCTGTGACTGATAACGTGGGTATTATAATAATTAATTAAATTATTTGAGAATTTTAGTGCTACTTGCCTATAAAAGGACATCAGATAAATAGTGTGCTTCAGGTAACTGAACGATTGAAATTGTAGTGATAAGAAATCTTTTGTGCTAAATAATTTATAAACTTTGAAGATCGATTAATTATCGATTTAAAGATGCTTATTGATTAAATTACATATAATATTTCCAAGCAAATATGTGACTTGGCTTCTTTTGTAAATAAAAAAAAAACTTTATATTATCAGCTAGAGAAAAAGTTATTGATTCTCAAATCAGTTAACAGATCTTTACGTAATTTGATTAAGTACAAGGGTCGAGCAGTTTCGTAATTGAAAAGTGTAAAAAACATTCCAGTTTGAAAGACAAGTGTTTTTCGAGAGGCAAAAGAGAGCGCGAAAAAATGGCCACAATTTATCCAGGTGTGGACGACGTGAAGCAGAAGGCTTTGCAGTGTTTTGCCAAGGAATTCGGCGAAAACGCGACAACCTGTGCGGGCGCACCCGGCCGTGTCAATCTTATCGGCGAGCACACTGATTACAATGACGGCTTCGTTTTGCCAATGGTAATTTTTACTAAAAATCTAGGTGCTGCAAAGTTACCGGCTTTTTCTTCTTTCTTATTTACGAGCATTTTTCCTACACTTTTAAAATCGCACAGTTTATTTAAATTGTTACTAAAATCTGATTTAAGTAATGAAGACATGTATTAATGGTAAGCTTTAGGTAAAACTGTTTGTAAATTCGTGTCAGCTGTTTTATGTAAAAAATGTGCTATGTATAGCTTTGTTTTTCAAGAACGTGTATAAGGTCAACTTGAATTATTAGATAACCACTTCTTTTAAAACTCTTTAACTCTGGATTCTGGGTACACAAGACGGCTTATATTTATAATGTTTGCATGTTTAATAAAGTGCATTTATGGCTAACTTGTGCATTGCTGCAAATAAAGATTGCTTCTTTATCGATTTGCCCGGTTTATTCAAAAACTCTTTTACTACTTGTCAAAAGATAAAATGATATTGGCATTTTTATTAAATTTTATCATAATTTAAGCACTAATAATAATAATATAATGTGAGTTCTTAAAAATTTTAAATTATTAATAGTTTTTATTTACGTAAATCAATTTTCACACAGCTCAAGAAAAGTTAGCAGTATTGTGTATATAAAAAAGGAAAGATCATAGAGGAAAAGATTTTACAAAAAATAATTTCATTTAAAAAGGATCCTGTTAACCTTAATAAGTGAGGTATATTCTTATTTCCGATTCAAAACTTTAAACTGAGTTCTAATGCTTTCAATGTCTATTATTTATGGTACTATTACTATTTTTATTATTAATAAAATATTTAGCTTTTTTGTTTTGAGGATAATAAATTTTCTAAAGGAATCTTATTAAATTACATATTAAAATTTAAAATAAATGTATAATAGTCCCGTAAATCAATGCATTAGATATATTTTATTAATTTCATAAGTAAAATAACATTATTTTATAAATAATTAATGATAGATAAGAAAGAATAAATAATTTCAAAACTAAAGTTCATTTTATGTAACTTGCCATTGTTATATATAACTAAATAATTAAAAGCAATATTAAAATGTGTTACCAAAGGCTCTGCCAATGGTGACGGTAATTGCAGGAAAGGCGAACGGTACGACAACGTGTAAAATCATTTCAATGAGCGATGCCGTTGGAGCGCAGAGTGTGGCTGAATTCGATTGCTCTAGTCGAGATACAATGAAACCAGGCGAACCAAAATGGGCCAATTATGTTAAGGGCAGCATCGCCAATTTTCCACGTAATTAACTTTAATTGCAATTCCATTATTTTGATTGCTTCGCGGTGCTTCACGGAAAAATAAGCGAATGTAAACTTAAATCTTATTTTTTTTATTGAGTGTTAACAAAACTCAAATAACTGTTTTCTTTTTTTAAGTGAAACAAATTTTCTACATGTTTCAATATGAAGATGCTTTAAGATTTATTATATTGTGTTATAAAGCTCTGTAAAGGTAATAATTTTTCTTCATTTTTTAAAATATTGTGTTCCAGACCCGGCAACAGGATTTAATGCCGTTGTCGTATCCACGGTTCCAGTTGGCGCTGGACTAAGCAGTTCCGCTGCCCTCGAAGTAGCGACGTATACATTTTTGGAATCTTTGACTGGTCAAATTACGGATAAACTGGAAGATAAAGTATGCCATTCGTTAATTCTTGTTTTATTTACTGTTTACTCAAGAAAACTAATTAATGTGCCATCTTGTTCTAAACGGCATTTATTTTAAATTCGATCAAATTGTGTGAAAATGTACAAAGTTCTATAAAAGTTATTGCTAACAATTGTAGTTAATGAGCTCGCAATAATTTTTAAGAAATTTAAATGATTAAGAATATTTTAATGTTCTTTTTTTGTGCACTTCATTTTAATAGTATCAATTGTTAGTGTTCTTAATCTTATCAGTAAAATTTGATATTAAATACGATTTCCTATCATTCGTCAATAACGTGGACGATTCTAAAAGAGCACAATGTAATTTCCGGTCAAGTAAAAGAAAAACATAATTCAAATTTAAACAGGCAATGGCATGCCAGCGAGCCGAGCACGAATACGCCGGCGTTCCCTGCGGGATAATGGACCAATTCATTTCGGTGATGGGCAAGGAAGGTCACGCACTTTTACTGGACTGCCACGATCTCAGTATCAAGCACATCCCCATGCAGGAACTCGGGGACAACGTCTTCCTGATTACCAATTCGAACGCGCCGCACAAACTCAGCTCGAGCGCTTACTGCGAGCGCAGAGATTGCTGCTTCGAAGCCGCTCAACTGCTCGGCAAGGAGAGCCTTAGAGACGCTAATCTTAGCGATCTCGAAGGTAAAGAGGTGTTTTATCAAAAGTTCGCTTGTGAAGCCTAAACATTTTTTAATATCTACTAAATGGAGTCTCTTTTCGATGAAAACTTTTCTTATTAAAAAATTTTTTTATAGTCGAATGTTACAAGTGCGCTGTCTCACAGAAATATAAAAATATGCTTTCGAATTTGCAGTACTAAAGTCGAAAGACGTCAGCGAAGTGATGATAAAAAGAGCACGTCACGTGATAACGGAAATACAAAGGACGATAGAAGCGGCCGATAGTCTCGAAAAAAACGACTTTGTAAAACTCGGCAAGCTGATGAACGAAAGCCACAACTCTCTTCGCGATGACTACGAAGTGTCCTCCAATGAACTCGATACTTTGGTGACGATAGCGCGCAGCGTGGACGGAGTCTTAGGAAGTCGACTAACCGGAGCCGGTTTTGGCGGATGTACTGTCACTCTGTTAAAGAAGGACGCTGTTGATAACGTCATTAAGCAGATAAAGTAAAAGTATGTCCTTTTTTAACGAACCTGCTTGTCAATCTTTAAAAAAGAGAAATATTTTCATTTAAAAAAGTTATACTTTACAGCTTGATGATAATTTCATTAAATTGCTTTAAATAAACTAAATTCAAATCTAATTAATTTAAACAAGATTCACGTTGTAGCAAAAAACTATTTAACGCTTGAGCTTCGTATTGAATAATTTGTTTCGTTTCCGTATTTTGCAGAACTTCGTGTTTTACAATCAGTTAAATGCATTTCTCTATTCTAAAATCTATATATCTGCTCAGTTCATTCATTTAATATAATTAATTTTATTTATTATGTAAATATTTTAATATTATTTTTACTTATGACGAAAAGATAAAATCATATTTTGCATTTTTTTAAATTGGAATTTTATTGCAGAATTAAACTGGGTATAGGTAAAGAAAAGGAGTAAGTGAAATTTGTTAAAACCTTGTTTTGCCATTTATTTATAAATTTACAATTTTAATTAAGAGAACACATTTTATTAAGAAAACTAAAAAATGCATGATTTTATTTCATATGTCATCAATGTCCCCAAATAATATTTGTTAACATTGTTTCAAATAACTAATCTTATATAAGATTATCTTGTATCCATCGTCGAGCATTAAAAAATTACATTCTATATGTATATAAGTTGTTAGATAACAATAAAACAAACACATTATTTTTAAGACTAATTTACTTTACAGTACGAAATAAAATAATTTTTTTTCAGATACTCAGGAACGCCAAGTTTCTACGTAGCAAAGCCTTCAAGCGGCGCTCGACAGTTAGGAGTCTAGCGATGATGCTGGGTTAGTCGAAAAAATATAAATTGAGATCGCTGCTTTGCTAAAGGCCGGGTGTCATCAGTGATGCGCAATACGAATAATACAAGTTATGCCGAAACATAATTTTGCAAACTTGTTACATTATTACTTTATATATAATACTTAGCGTAAAATTACATACATATTTTCAAAACATAAACGAACTACTTAGATTCTCGTTTCTTTCTTAGCATTAATGTTAATGCACAGTTCACATGTCACAACTTTTATTCGATTCAAAAGTCTTGCGCACATGCTTTTCGTCGATTTAATACTGAAATTGTCGAGATCTTTCCAATGTTCATTCAGTGGTCAGTGTCGACTTGCAGCATTGGCTGTGTTATTCGTGAATTCTGAAAAAGATCAAATGAAATCAAATGAAATTTATGTAAAATAATTAACATCGTTTTTGTATTTTTAGGAGAAGGAGCGGCATTTAATCAAAATCAAGAAATATTTAATAGTCATTTTCTTTCAAAAGAAATGAATAATTATAAATAAATATATTTTATATTCCGTTTTCTATAAATTTTGAAAAAATTTTAACTTTAACAATTTTAAAAGACTTGGGAATATAAAGTGCACTACAAACAATTATACGTTAGGTAAAAATTCGAAACACAATACAGGCTATTTATTATGTAATTATGTCATATATCTAGTAAAATATATTAATGTCCTTAATAAAACAAACGTAAAAATCTTTTCGTAACAAAGAATTTTCTAGATATTTACACTTTTTGCAGTCTTTTTACGTTTTTAAACAATTGTTTATAATTAATTATAAGTTGTCATACAAACCTTTAAGGCAATCATTGAGCTCAACTTCGTTAAAACAGGATCGGAGATCAATAGGTTTAACTCCTTGGAAAATAGTAAAAACGCTGGGTTTTAAGTTGTAAAAAATGAGCGGTTGTCCTCTTCGCTGAAAGTCCTCAATAAGACCTTTAATACCCTAAAAAAGCAATGAATTGTAATTGTATTAAGTATTGACCAATAAAATGCATTTTTAACGAATGTCGATTTTTCTTTACATTTTTCTTTCCTCATACAGCATTACAGTGTACAATAAAAAAAAATTCTTGATTTAGTGAACGTTTGATTTCTTTTAGCTAAATATCAATGCAAAAATGATTTAATGCAAATAATTTTTAAGTGAAGGACGCTCATTACGAGCACTCTATAGATAAATCTCATTCTCGGAAGAATGTTTCAAGCGTTATAAATCATTTGTTCGCGAACCGCAATAAATACCCAAAAAGATCCAAAAAGCTTCCAAAGAAATGCTAACGACTCCGTATTTGGACTAAAGCTCGTTTGGACGTCGAATATGTGCAAGGCCCCCCCTGACACGAGGGGGCGTCTATTAGAACGTGGTAGGAAAGACAACGAACCTTGGCGGCGGTAAAGTCGGCGGCTTGGATGTGCGTGGAATCGATAACGACTGGCACGGCGATCCCTTGCTTCGTACCCTGCTTGCTGATTATCGATCTGACGTACTCGACGCTCGGGAACACGAGGCTCCGATCCGGCGTGATCACCAGGTAATCTACGCCCCCGATGCTCTGCAAAGCAATGCCCAACGTCAGTCGCTTAAGCTCACCAGTGCGGCTATACGCGAGGTAACGCTTTGTTTGGATTTTCCAACGATACACAGCTTGGAAATACTTTCCAAACGATAAGCGGCTTTTCATTGTTTCGAAAGCTCGAAAGAAATAATTTCAGATTTTTTCTCGCGGTACTCCAATTCTTTTAAAGATTCTATTTTTAAATTTGTTCAAAAACGATAAAATATCTTTCTTTCAGATAAAATACTTGCAAGTCTTTAAAAAAAATGATTAAATATTAAGAAATCCATAACAAATGGTTTTTTGTACGTTATATAATAATTACTATTATTGTCTTTGAAAATAGTTTGCTTATCATATGCGATATAACGCATATAAACTTACCGTCGCTTTAGTAACTCGAAGAGATGGTCTAGCTGAACCGTAAAGTAGAAATATTAGATTTATGCCTATACCAATGACGATTCCAATCTCCAATCGCACGAATAGGCAGCATAAAAATGTAACCACAGCAGGGACCAAGTCGATTTCTAATTAAAAAGAAATAATTATAGAGCTCAATTTTATAACGGTATATAATTTTCTTTATCTATTATCAATTAACGTGCAAATAAAAGCGCCAATAAAGAAGGGGGTAATCTTGTTTATTATTTTAATAAAGTTGGAAAAATTTCTGTATTGAGTATTTTTTTTTTTCACAATGGTATTATTTTTTTACATTTTAGTTATCTCTGGAATGCAATAATAAAGATAAATAGGCATTAAACGACCAAAGATTATTTATTATAGAAACTTAGTGAAAATTTATTGACATTTTTACTACTGGAAATAGCTCATTTATAATTTAGCTGCAGAGAAATATATAACTACTGCAATTATGCGCGCTATATTTCAAAAATAATTTTCGTTATCGAACCCGTACGGAAACGAAACTATAACGATGGCATAATTTATAGAAACATTACTTTTATGCCTTTTAGCAGAAATCGATCGAGAATTTTCGAACATCAAACTATAATCGTAGTCGACTAATATACCAAGGCAGGAAGTAATTGGAAAATTTTTCTTTAATTTTATGCCGGTTACGCAGCTGTTCCTTGCTTGACTGATTTTAAAGTGACGAAGAGATAGTTATCACCACAAAAAATTTTAAGTAGCTAATACATAATACCTATAGGCAAAAAATAATCATACTAAAACTTATTTTTGGAATTGTAATGAATTTCAAATAAAAATATTTATTTGTAGGTATATGCAACGCGCGAAACTTCCGTACATTATAATAGATTCTAAAAGCGAATAGCCCGCTCTATTTTTTTAGAACAAATTAATAAAACTTTCGAACCGAAAAAGATGACAAAAAATAAATAATATCTCTTACTTGGACCGTAGGCTATTTTATATTCTACCACCCCGTTGACGAGTATTAAAAAATTGTACTCCGAGAAGAAAATAAGTAAAGTAAATCAAGAATAACATTTTTTTTCAAAAAATAATCTTTTCAACTACAGTTATACCGCCAGAAAAAGCATTATGCAAGAAGATTAAAAAAAAAAAAAGAGCTCACTTTTCGTGCGCCACATCGGCTTCACCACCTGAATCTCAACCATGAAGACGACGGCGGCGATTATGACCGCCGCGAGAGCAGCCTTGGGAATAAAGTACAGATAAGGCGTGAGAAACTGCAACGAGACGAGGACGAGGATCCCGGTGTAGACGCCGCCGAGGGTAGTTCTCACTCCGGACGAATGATTGACGGCGCCTCGGCTGAGGCCGCCGCTCACCGGAATCGAGGAAACGAACGAGGAGACGACGTTGCACATCCCCACGGCCAGCATCTCCTGCGTCGCGTCGATCGGCTTGCCCTCGGCTGTAAATGTGTTTTTTTGTTCTAGTTAGAGGATGCGACAGATATTTCGTGCTTTCTCGAAGACGTGAATTTTTAATTCGTATTACTGTAAATGGCTGACTGAGATTATTTATTTATAAATTGATGAACAATATGTTAATTATGAGAAAAGTATATGACTAAAATTATATTTTGTGACCTTTAATAATTGTAGATAATTAATTATTAAGCAAAGATGCAACGGTAGAATTATTACGATTTTTAATAAAAAAATTTTTTTATAAACTAAATTTATCAAGGTCAACCGTCGTAGCTCTGAATTCAATAAAAAACTCAAAATAGCGATTACAATCTGGCCGCTCATTTCGGAACAGTTGAATCTTTCATTTCGCGCAGCAATGCGGACGTTAAAATCTAACTTATCCAACTAAATCGTTAAAAAAAATGCAATATAACTCTAAATGAAGCACTCATTGTACAAAAGCACGCGTCAAAAAAAAGGGGGGGAAACTCACAGAAAGCCTTGGCGATGGCGATGGTCTCGAGGATGCTGAGCAGCGGCACGACGACGCAGCCGGAGCCCATCATCGACACCATGTCGAAGAAGTCGTAGGTGTCGTTGCCGATCTTGCCGTGGAACGGCGGCATCTCGATACCGGGCAGTCCCTGCTTAACGTGACCGGTGAGTATGACCGGCGAGCTGCCCAGGTGCTCCTCCAGCAGCCAGCAGGCGACCGCGCACGACATCACCACGAGGATGTTGCGAGCGGTCGACAGCAGCCAGAGGAAGTTCTCGAGGCAGCGCTGCCAGATCGAGGGCATTTTCGCGTCCTTAGCCACCACCGGGATGTCTTTCACTTTCTGCGGGTAATTAAAAACTATTATTGAAGGGCGGAGCGAATTACGATATGACGGGGAAAATTTGCGGCGATGAAAAAGAGTGAGCTTATGGATTCATTTTTGGGAATATTTGAGCAAAAACTTTATCGAATTTTATATTTCGCGAAGTAAGATATTTCGTGACCATTCAAATACAAGGTAATAACGATAATTTAAAAAAAAAAAAAACAGGAAAATATCGCACGCACGTCATCAGGAACGGAGATTGTTATTTTAGTTGTGGACGAAGTTATATCATTTTTTTTTTATTATCTTGTGCTCTTTTAAAAAGAACTAAAAATACTTTGCGTGTGGATAATAGTGGACAGAAAATTTGTTGGTCACTACTTGGAACAACATTAGATTCCAATCTACTAACTGTAAATAAACAATTTGAGAAGTGCAGGCAACTGACTATTCCCGTCTCGCATTGACACGATAATTTATTGCTCTAAATCAACAACCATTGAAAGAAACAGAGGCGAGTAGCGCGAAATCGCTTGATTTATCGAGATTACGTTACCCGCAAGAGGAGGAGAACGATCATGCAGACCAGCCCGAGGACGGCGTCCCAGAGCCGCGTCTCGCCGATGTGCTCGAAGATGTTGCGCCAGACCTGGACGAACTTGCCGCCGCTGATGCTGATGCCCAGGATGTCTTTCACCTGACTCGTGGCGATTATTATCGCCGCGGCGGACGTGAAACCCACCGACACTGGGCCCGATATGAAGTCTATCAAAAAGCCTGCAAAACCCAAGTTTTTCTTAGCTATTTAGCTGTATGCGAAATGCGTTAGTTGTGGAAAAGTAATTAGTTATTGAGATAATTATTCCAATCGTATGCTCAAAGTTCATTATACGTTTTTACTTTTACTGCATTTATTCGTACTTTGCATCAACATTCTTCTATATCCGCCGAGACTAAAATGGGCTAATACTTTTCTTCTTATACTTTATATGTTACAAATTAAATTACGTGTTAAACGTTTTTTTACTTATAATATTAATTAATTTAATTTCGATTTCAGAGCACTTCTTAATAGAAATCTTGAAATAAAATAATAATATGCAGGTTATTTTTCGATTGCGTATATATTCGTATAATCGAAATAATTTGGAAAATAAGTTTGAAACAAAACTTGTTTTAAAAGTTATTTCTATTACGAGAAATAAAAATAAAAATTAAAGTTAACGCCAGTTTGAAAAATACTATAACTGTAAAATAGAATGGTAGATCAAAGTAGTCTTTTTTTGTAAAAATTTTCAAAGCAAATAAAGAAATTAAAAACTATTTTTGAAATAAATTGCACGAAAGAAACATAGTCGTTTAAAATACGTTTTCCAGGTCATTTAATATGAACTCATACATCTGCTTTATACGAATAATGCGTAATTAATTCGATATTCTCTTTATATAATCTAAATTCGTTCGCTTAATTCGTTACAAAAAACGTTTGTACAAGAAGAAATTATTAACAATTACAAATTTGATCATTAAATGATGTTTATAAAGTGTTTTTAAACAATGGAGCTCTTTAATGTATTTTTTGATGATGCATGTATATAGTTTATTTAATGAAAGCAATTTTATTACGCAATCTTACTCGCGGCTTTCAATTTCAAATTGAAAGTTTATTTTTTAGTCAAAGAAAACTTTGCAATGCTTTTTATTGAAAACAAAATTCTTTCGAATTTAAAATTTTTGAGTTTCAATTTACTTTAAACAATCTTTAAAAATATTTGGCATATTTATTTTCAATAAATAAATATAGTAAAGTACAATAGGAAACAATAAATAAAAATAATGAATAACGAAAATGTACTTTTAATGATAAAATAAAATTAATTTAGTAATTTAAATATTAAAAACTTATTTTTTACTTAAAATTCAATTTTTTTTTTATTTTGGATTAAAAATTCGTACCTTATTTTATTTAAAAATTAAAAAGCAGTTTTTAATTCGAAGAACTTGTGCATAACATTAGAAGAAAAAATAAGTGGAAAGTGCGGCCTCAAATGCAAATATGTCTTTTTAAGGATTACAACCCGAGGCTAACATTATATCAAAGAATCAATGAGAACCTATAAATAAGTAACAATAAATCTTATTTACTCTGT
This sequence comes from Ormyrus pomaceus, assembly GCA_900474385.1. Lineage (NCBI taxonomy): Eukaryota > Metazoa > Arthropoda > Insecta > Hymenoptera > Ormyridae > Ormyrus > Ormyrus pomaceus. The sequence continues at coordinate 54,765 of UCOM01000540.1, read as the reverse complement.
ACTTAGAGATGATAAAGGTTTTAATGCGATCGAGCGATAGTTTTAGTATTTACATTTATTTCTAAGTTATTTCTAATTTTGAATTCATCTAAGAAATTTGATTGTTTTATATAAAGTAAAAAATTAAAATATTTAAACAATTTAAACATTTTTTTTAATTTTACAAAAACTTACCTAATTGCAAAACACCCATAAGTAGAGAAACACATCCTGAAATGAATGTAAGTAAAACCGCGAAATCCGGGCCTAAGTGCGATTTTTCTAACGTTTCACGAGTCATAATCGCAGCAATAGCAGTTGGCCCAACTGGAACATCTTTACACGATCCAAAAATCGTGTAAACAAAGCAAGCCATAAACGAAGAATAAAGTCCGTACTGTAAAAAAAAATATTTATTTTATTTAAATTGGTTTTATTACTTAGAGATATTTCAAATTCCTAAAATTACGTTTGAATGTAATTTACTACTATCAATTTGTATACATTTACAGGAACAAAGAAAAACAGGTATATATTTGTAGAAATTGCCAACTGACTTTCGCTAACGCTGAAAAATATCTTTAAAACGTTAAATAAAGCATTTTCGACAATCTAAAACTGTATTCATTTTGAATTTATTCAGTATATAAACAAATTATCTTTTTTAAGTGTGTCTTTAATACTGATTTTATATGCTTTCAGAACAGATTGAAACTAACAAACAAATATAAAAAGCCCCTGTGTATGAAAAAACAAAAGAGCTTGTTGAAATAGAAAGTAAGTACTTTTTGTTGAAAGAATTTCTTATTTTTCAATAAAATCAGTTTATGATTCAGGTGTTGATTTTATTTAGTGAAATTCTAAAATGAATTTAAAATTACGAATTTTACTTTTTGCTTTTATTCAAGTGATGGTAAACATAACCTTTGTTAAAATTAATTTAAAAAGTATCTAAATTTTTTAATCATTTATTATATTAAAAAATGCTACATTTATTTTATTATCATTAATTACTGATTATTAAACTTTTCTTAAGTTGTTACAATGTTTACATTCTAAAATACAATTATACAATACTCAATATAAATTAATCAAATTTAAAACCAAACGTTATACCTGCATTGTTTTAAAATTTTTTAATTTGTCTAAGGTTTAAACATATATGTCATAAGTGTATAATTATATAATTTTATATGTGTAACATAGTAAATAATTTAAAGTATTAATTTTCCATAGGTTTAAACAGCAGATTTAACTATCTTAATCGAAAAATATGGACAAGAAAAATAAGATAAAATTAAATACTGCGGAAAAAACATTTGTTTGGGACGTACTGAATTTGAGTAGAGCAACAGATGTACAAGATAAATTCATTTCAGCTGTTTATGATGTTGATTCCGTTTTAGACCTAAATTTTGTATTGACTCTCTACCCCAGAGGTGTAAATGTGAAATATGCAAATTATGTAGGATTGTTTATTAATGCTCAAAGCAGTAATAACTTTACAGTGGAAGCAAAATTTTCATTTTTCATTTTAAATAGAAAGAAAGAAAACATTAATCAGTTCAAAGGGATTTCTGTCTTTGATATATCAAAAGGTACAGGTGGTGGTACTCCTAAATTTATTCCATTTCCACAGTTGTCTAAGCAAGATCTGGTGAAGAATGACAAACTAACAATAGTTTGCAAAATTCATGCAGGAATAAATTTATTAAATTCACCAGCAAATGAAAAACTGTTAAATGGAATTGTTAATCCTTTATTAAATGACTTTGGTAAACTTATGGGAAAACCAAGTCTCAGCGATGTTATTCTAATTGCACACAAAAGAGAATTTCACGTTCATAAAGTTATTTTATCAGCCCGAAGTCCAGTGTTTGAAGCAATGTTTAAAAACGAGACCAAGTTAGTTTTCCCTAGAAAAGTCCATATCAATGGGGCTGATCCAAGGGTTCTGCAAGAAATGTTACGTTTTATTTACACCGGTAATACAGACAATATTCAGCAAATAGCTCGTGATCTTTTAATTTTGTCATGTAGATACCAAGTAGCAAGTTTAATAACACTTTGTGAAGACGTTCTTTGTGAACAAATAAACTTAAATAACGTGGCCAATAGACTCATTTTAGCAAAATCGCGCCAGCTTACTAAACTAAAAAAAACAGCGATTGATTTTATCACGAACAATCCAAAGGCTGCAATTGGTACCCGAGGATTTCAGCGACTAGAGGCCTTACATCCGTCATTAATTGGAGAAGTTTTTCGCGCACTCGCCTTGAAGCAAGCGCAATAGTAATGTTCATTTTTTATATAAGTAATCTATATTTAAACGAGTAAAGTAATAAATTTTCATACCTTCTGCAGCTCTGTTAAAAGCATCGCTTTGTGAACGCATGTTAAAGCGTAAAATAAGCTATTTTAGTAATGTTAAACCTTGGCTTTATTTTCAATTTGATGTAAATCGCTCTGGTTAATAATATTAATGGTTAAAATACGATTTTAATAATCATAAAAGATAATTTTGCTAAAAAAAAGTTTTTTCGTATTTTTGCAATCAATAGAAACGTATGTAGTAGCATAAAATACGTTTGTAAAAAATAATTGTTAAAAAAGGAACTATTTTTGTTTGCTTTCTACATAAAAGATTTTGTAATATTTTTTTATTTTTTTCTAAAATAAATATGTAAAACTTTTAGATGTTTTTCTTTGTCAACCTGAACTTTATAAAAATCCTCTCTGAAAACTAATTTTGCTATTTACCCCGCGAAGAGAAATAATATATCTGCAAAGACAGTTAGGACTAAATATTTTAATTACCAAAATAAATTGTTTAAAAATTTTTGTATCAATTTATCGTTTTTACAGCGAGACAATTTCTCTTCGCGTAAAAGGCTGATTTCTGGAAAAAAAAAAGCTCGAGGCGAATCTCACCTGAAGTGGCAACGCAGCGACGTTTGCGTAAGCAATCGCCTGCGGTATGACAGTAAGACCGACGGTGAGGCCCGCCACCATGTCGCTGACTATGTACTCTTTGCGGTATTTCGGCAGCCACTCGAGTATTGGTATCCTCTTGTATAGCAGCTTCTTCCTGCACATACCTCGAATGCGCCTATCAAGCCAGCTGCCGCACGCAGTACAGATCGACTGCTTCGACGGACCGCCGCCGAGAACTGCAAACCAGTTTACTGGACTTTAGAACGCATAAATCATCTTCCTCTCAAAGGGTTTTGCATTGAGCGAAAATTCGGATTTCAGGTAAATGTAATATTTGCTTTTTTTGGTAAATCATACGTTTTTTATAGTTTAAATCAAGATTTTAATTTGTTTTTGCACATGTATATAAGAGGCTTGAAAGGTGAAGGGATTTTGTATTTTTGCAAATAAGTATTTAAAAAGTTAGTCCACTTGGCTGAAGCTTTGACACAACGAATATAGAATTTTCATACTATTTTCTAATAAGATCCTTTAAAAAACAAACCGTATCAAACGCGAATATGAAGGAAGTAAACTTGTCTGCTATTAATTGCAGCTAAAATATAAAAAAGTCAGAAAAAGATATTTCTTACAAGTACCTACTGTTTAAGTGTCTTATCGATTAGAATAGTGCGAGTTTTACATTGTTTATTGCACAGAGAAAGAAGTTCCTTTTTTTTCTGGAAATGTCTTTAACACTGACACCGTTTCAATGACCCCCAATAAATATAAACTATAAATTATAAGTGCACTATAAAATCATGTGTGTTTCACTGAAATAAATAGCGCTTTGTTAACTTTCTTGTTTTGTAATTAGTTGATGAAATATTCTGATAGAATTTCTAAACAGGATTTGAAATAACTAATATTAGTAAGATCTCGATTGACGGCTGTTTTTTTTTTCTTACGATAGAAAACATTTCTTCTTATATATATCCTTTGAGGTAATATTCATATTTAATTTAACTTAAGTAAGAGGCTTTACTGTTAGTTTTTCTCATTTTCAGAAAAAAGAATCAGCAATCTAATTAAATTCACATTTAATACACAAATATGTTGCTGTTATTAATACGTGTTCAAGTGAATGCAATACTTTATTAAAAAAAGTCGAGCAGATAAAAAGCACATTAAATTTTTTACTGCAGGAAAGGAATTCGATAACTTTTGCATAAATATAATTATTATTAAAATTTTTAGTATTCTCAGATATTCTTATTTCACTAAACAGATTTATTAAACATATTTATATTAAATAAACTTCCACGCAACTTCAACTCTATGGGCATAAATAATCGCTTGGAATGATCTAAACAAAAAAAGAGCATTCGACAATAAGTTAAAAGGCTCCGCCGCTCAGGCATATTGACGTGCCCTCAAACGCGACTGGAATTTAAAACGGTCGACTAATCACCGTTCCATCTCGCTAAAGTCCACAATAGGTAAGCACCGAGCAGAGAGAAAACCGTCCCGAAACACTCGTATACGTACGGTCGGTTTGCATGTGCGATTGCAGTCGCGCGGAAACGCGAGAGAGGGAGAGAGGACGGGAGAAAAATCGGAATCGCGCGCGTGATGACGTTTACAGGCGCATAACGAATTTTATGCAACGGCGCGATCAGTTTCGGTTCGATTGAGCAATCGTTCGACATGCGAAATTTTTCCGCGGAATGATCAAAATTAGGAGGGCATGATAATCATTGTCGAAAGTTATTCGATTTAAAGTACAGAAGATTAATTTTGAAAGGAGAATGTTTTTGGGTTCCGTTCGTAATTTTTAATTATTTGAAGGTGTTTTAAAAATTTTTAAATCCATCGTGATTTTGCAGACAATTCAGACTTTGATTAAAATGCTCGACCATTATTTTATTATATGTATAAATTATATTTTAAAGAACGCATAAAATAAAAATATACGTGTCTATAATAAGTTAAATTTTCTATAAGAATTAACTTTTCTCATTTTAACGCAGTTGATTTTACTCAAAAGTTTATAATTTTATTAAAAAAATCTATAATATACGACGACATAAAATTATATATACGATCAATCAAGATCAATCATAAATCATCACTTGCAGGATGCGCCTGCGTTTTTTCTTCAATAAATCATACAAGAAAACTCGGTGTAAGCATAAAAGAAACCGATACTCGCTAAAACGCGCCATAACTCGCTAATCAGTTCCGTTTTCGCGTCGCGCGCGCGCGCGCGCCGTGGAATAAAAAAAAAACTAGCGCGCGGAAAGCGCGAGAAAATCGAATGGAAGCGCAGAAAGAAATTTTATGTAGGTGAATCACACGCGCTGTTCAATGGACTTCGACTGTCCGGAGAGTTTCTCTCCGTTCGTTCATCCGTCTTTTTTTTTGTCTGCATTTTTCTCGAGCGTATAATGCACGCGCGTTCTCAATTGTTTCTTCGGCGAGTGCGTAATAATCCCATTTCGCAACGGTTAATTGGAGAACGAGCGCGCGGGATTCGCGCGAAAAACTCGCATCGAGAGTAAGAGGAGGATTAGCGCGATTAATTTGGATTTAGCGTGGGTTTGTTTTTGCTTCGAATGCGGTACGATCATCGCAGGTTAATTTATTTATTTTTTTTTTTTAACAAAGTTGAAAAATTCATTTTCTAGCGATTTCTTAGAATTTAGTCGTAAACACGAGGATACATCATTATCTATTGGTATGTATTTAGTAGTATTTACCCAGAAAATTCATTGAAAGTGATTGTATAATTATGTGTAATTGTTTGAGTTTACTTGCATCACAAACATCACTGCGTCAATAAATTAAATTTTTATTTTTGTTCAAAATCATATGAGGTTTTTTTAATTTTATTATTTCTAACGATCTGCATTAACAAAATTCTTTGAAATCGATGAAGTAATAAATGACAAATGACATGTCTTAATAATATTGATTATTAAATAATGATGGACTTGTAATTTTTAAATTATTACATTTTATTGCTTTTATTTGTGCTATTACCTAAAATCAGTTTTGGGTTCAGATGCTATTTCCTTCAAATCCTTAAAAAAAATTGTTTTTTAAATAGCAATTTTTTCATATTCCAAAAATTCTTTATGATTGAGCATCTTACTACCCACCCGATTTATTTTATTCATAAAAATGCGCGTACAGAAAGTTAAACTTCTTTTTTTCTTAATTAAATTCTGTTTAAAAAAATTGTCGAATTTTCCTTCTCGAAGGTACCAATCCTGTCATACTTACTTTTTTATTTAATCGTACAAGATAGAATTAAAACGAAAAAGTAATAAAATCAGGACACTCACCAACACCATTGGGCTGTACAATGTCGGGCTTTTCTCGCGCGACTTCGACGTGAGTCAGTCTTCCCTCCAGCTCGTCCGGAACGGTCTGCAGGCCTTTATCGCTGCAGCCATTGCCGGCTCTGATGCGTCCCAAATCATCGACCGGCGACCTGCTGTAGCTCGTCAGGGTGACGTCTCGCTGCGACTCCAGGTCGTACTCGCCCTTCACCTCGTACCTCGACATCTTTTCCACGGGCGTGCGGCCTGCGAGTCCCTTTCAATGGCAAGCAAGGAACCGTATCCGAGAAGTGCGCCTCCTCTCGTCTTCAAGACTCGCGCGAAATCCCCATCTATATAAATCGTCCCCTTGTAGAAGCGCGCTCGGGTATCGTTTGCTTTCGGCGGATAAACACAGAGCTGCAGGTAATAGGAAACGGCGGAGCGACTGACTTGGACGCCTCGTCTTTCCTCACCTCCGTTGCTTCGGAGCTTCGGGAGAAAGTCGAGCAGAGAAGAAGGAATCGAAAAAAAAGAAAAAAAAAACAAAACAGAGGAGAGACGAAACTCGGTCTCTTCCGCTCTGGCTGCTCGTCGTAGCTGTAGTGGCCTTCAGGTAGACCCCATTGTCGGGGCTCGGGCGAACGTGTCACGGCCCTGCAACAGAGAGAAATGCCGCGGCGTTATATAGCTAGGCGACTTTTTTTTTTTTTTTTTGTCTATGCGCGTTGGCTTAATGCCTAGGTATGCGGGCTGTTAAATCTTTATCCCCATTGTGCCTCGCTGATTCTTTTGCCGGGGTATACGTGTAAGCGACAGGTGGTTAAGGAGAGGGAGAGCGGGAGCCGAACAATGAGCGCGCAGATAAATGGGAGGGTTGTTGCTCGAGCGCGTATTACGCTGCAGGCGCGCGATGGATTTGTCCATTGGTTTTTCGTAGAAAATTCAAGGGTACGAAGGATCGTTTTCTAATGCGGGATAAAAAGCGGTAAGGTGCGCTTTAATTTTTCGTTGTAAATGAAGACTATATGTTTTAAAATGTTAAAATGGATCAAATTTGCGGGTTGTTTAATTTTACAATGTCTAAAAAAAAATATTTAATACTTTTTCCCGCAATTTAGCCTCAGATATTTGTTCAAATTAAAGAATGGAAGTTTCTTACCGGTATGTTAGAAGTCAAAAGATGATTTCACCTCAAAAAGATTAATAAAAAACTCGTTCGACTCTTATCAAGCAACAAAACGTTTTCCACCTCCAAAGCGAACTCTTCAATCACGAGATAAAGAAATTTTTGAAAATTCTCGAATTTTTCCGTATATACCGCGCGAGGCGCGTCGCCGAGGGTCTAACCGGACTCGCTCGTCGCGCGCAAAGGACCAAGAGTAAGTGCGCACTTGGTGCAGAAAAACAACCTTGAAGCCGGGGGGGAGTCCCGCGCTCGGCTACGCTCGGCCTCGGTGCAGACGAGTGCATCCGAAAGCAGATATCGAATAACTGCAAGGGAGAGAACTGCAGCGGAAAAGAGAGAGAGAGAGAGAGAGAGAGAGAGAGAGAGAGAGAGAGACAGAGAAGTGGCTCTATTATATTAAGCGCCTCGACTCCGGGGACTCGTTTTTAGGGTGGCTTCTGCGCCGCGCGCGGCGTCGTTCCCCACACGTGTCGTTCGAAAAAAAAAAACTGGTCAAGGTCGCGCGTGAGCGCGGGGAGAGGGGATAAGCGGGAGATCGGGGTCCGAAACTGCGACGCAGCTCTCCGCCGCGGGCCCCTACGGATGGCTATGCCCGGCGTGCATTGTCCGCGCTCTTACGTAATGGTGGTAGGGACTTTTTTGTGTCCAAGCTGGAAATCCAAGCCGGTGCAGTGCCGTCGTGACCTGGGTTTACACCGCTGCAATGCAGCTACGGCCCGTGTAATTTTATTGTTCGCGCTTCCTTTCTTCTGGCCGGAGCGTGGTTTGGAATTTCGTTTTTTTTTTTTTTTTGTTTTCCGTGTGATTTCAATTTTGTAAGTAATTGAGTATTGACTCGGGGGGGAAAAGAATTTGCTTCGACGGTGGATCTCGGCATAAGCGCATTTTTTTATTGAACGATCGTAACGCCACGTAATCTTTTGGTAAGCCGCTTTTTTAATATTTCTCTACAAATTTTTATTTTTTATATTATTTTTACGTATAAAATTTAATAATACAGTTTTTGTGAAATATTTTCAAACGGGAAACAAAATTAATGAAAAAGGAAAAAGAACAAAATCAGAAAGAACGACCGCGAGCGCAGTTTGATATCAGTCTCGTTACACGGCCACTGAAATGCTTTTGCATTTTTTGCTTTATTGCACTCACAATCAGCATATAATCGATTCCTTCTATATCGCAGTATTGTACGTACACGCTTGCACAATGAAACGGCGTGCGTTGGGTGAAATGCGATATTTTGAACCATTTACTCTGGAATTTTGACTGTGAGATTTTCTTACAGTCAAAATTTGAATAGTTACTTTCGTCCGTCTTTTTTAGTTTTTAAAATTTGTAAATTGATTGTTTCAATTACAGAAAAATATAAATCACTATTATTGAGTTTTCTAAAATGATTTTGTAAAAATAATCCTGACTTATGGTTATTTAGATATTAAAACATTTTCATTTATTTAAATTATTGCATATTTAAATAATCTTTATTATGGTTTGATTAACATTTTAGAATGTTTACAATTTTATTTATTAAGTTATCTCCGGAAAATTTTAAAAAATAAATTACAAATTAAATGTAATAATTTTTTTTTATTTTACAATTATTTATTTATTACAATAAGCACATACGATTCAATTGTGTACTTGAAATTTTTGGTAATATCATAGGACTGTATCAGTATAATATAATATTCTTGTTACTCTTAAATGCTATAAACAAGTGAAAGGAAGCCAACGAACTCGTCGAAACTTTCGGTAAACGATGGGACGATGTGTGTCAATGCCCTGGGATTCCCCGGCTTTTCTGTGCACCTTTCATGTCATATTTGATTATTTTAAGAAAAATATGATTTCCTTTCTATATTCGATTTAAACACAAAAAAAATTTCTTTCAAATTCCTTTTAAGTTGGCACATAAAGAATTTTATTTCCGGAAAAAAGGAAAACATTAAATTATACCTCACATTATTTTTAAAACACAATTATTTAGAAATTAAATGCGTTGAGTTGCACTTATTACTTTAATCGAGAAAGTTCTCAGCTTCTACAGCTCAAGTCTTTAAAACTTTTAATCTTTATGTACAAAGAGAATTGATTTGTCTTGACATTACGATACAATACAGCTACGTGGGCGTTTTTTTGAATGTTTACGCAAGATTGTTACTATGACTGTCACGAGTACTAAATGAAATCGGTTTATTTTTAATAGGATTCTACTTCTCCTTTAACAGGACGTGTCGAAAGCGTTATATAACTGTATTTATTATTGTATATAAATATTTATGTTATATGTTTTTGTGTTCGAAACTTCAAAAAAATATTCCTTAAAATTATTTTAATAATTATTAATTAATGAAATTAAATTTATGTGTCTATGATGCACATTCCTTAAAATTTAGTCATTGTCATCGTTTTGGATTTCTGTTTTATTTCCTGCAATACATTATTATTGAAAAAAAACTAGTCGGAGTCAGAAGATATCTATAGGAAACAAAAAGTTTCGTTATATATACCATTCGGTTTTTGTTATTATATTATACATGTAAAACTGCGGCCTTCGTTTATTCTTGATCAAAGTCGAGACTTCACACGTTTTTTTCATTTTTCCGGAAATTTAGATCATCGTCGCCAAGTTTTCATTAACTAGTACTTTTCCGCTTACTTTACACAAAAATGCCTTATATTCTTTAAGCATAAGAATTTTTAAGAGGAAAGTAAATTTAAATACTTTGACTCATCAATGGTGTCTGCTTATTAAGGCACAATTATTATATTTATTTTCGTAGTGAAATCTACTTTTTTAAATTACAAAAAAGGTATAAAAAATATATTTTACAATCAAATAAAGTAGGTTGATTAAAATTCAAGTTTATTATATTTTGGAAATTTAATTTTAAAAATATCAAAAAAGAATTGTGTATATTATTTGAAGCATAAATAATAAACTTTCATAGGTGTTGAATAGAGAAATTGTAAAAAAACCGTTTTAATATTATGCTCTTTTACATATTTTACAACAAGTATGGTCTTGGTAAAGAATACGTTATATAGAGCTTTTAAATGTTTATAAAATTTAATTAAACGAAACGAATCCAAATTCAATGTTATCTCTCAATTTGAACAAAAGACGAAAAGAGCTGAAACATCTTATTCCTCGATTAGAAATTCAATGTTTTACGACCCCGGCACTAACTGTATCGCTAACTGTCCTCGTTGATAATACCGTCTGCTCATAACGCGACCTGAGATTGTTACATATATCCATCGCCAATGATTTCTGCGAGCTCTACCGAAAAGCATCCTCTCAAAGGATTCCTTCCAGCATCAGAAAAAAAAGCCTCCCAACTTGAAAAAGAACTCGAGTTTAAGCTCGAGGCAGCCGGAGGATTTTCGCGACCCAATTCGAGTCCACACGCGCGCCGCGTGTCCTTTTTAAAGCTCTCGCGTTAAATCCCGACGAAGGCCGCCGCTCGGCCGCAAAAAGTTCATCGGCGAGGAGCGCGCGCACATACGCGACACGCTTGTTCTACTTAGCGCGCGCGAGCGGACTGCGGATATGTTTCTGTTTTTTTTATTTTCTTCGTTGTTCGCTTGGCATTTTTTTTCTCTCTCTCCGGCTCGGTCGCGTGCATGCACACTCCTCGCTTTCGCGGCCCGGGTGGCTGCGACGACCGTTCGCGGATTGATCGGCGGGTGTAGAAATTAAACGACGCGGTATATTTTACATATTTATGCTGCCTCCGGAAGTGTACAAGTTAATAATGTGGTATAGGAGGAAGTTTAAGTGCAGATATACAATACGGGTCTAAAAATCAATACGATACAACTGTAAACCATAACTATTTAGATCGGGCGAGATATTGTTTGCTTTACTCTCACAGTATTGTATGGCCATTGTTCTTCCTTCTCTCTGTTTTATTTCTCGGAATGCAGAAGATTGTATGCGATAATAAACGTTTCGTAATCTTTAGTTTTAAAACAAAGTGATAACATAATAGAAATCTAATTGCTATAGTAACTTTTGCGGATTTTACTTACATCATCAAAAGTGAAAAAATTCATTATCTAAAACGGTTATCCGTGAAACAATAAGTTGTATATTATATATTATGTGGTCTTAACGGGAAAATATAAAAATTCTGACATTTTCACGAAGTATTTACTCAAGGCAAGTTAATGAAGTTATATTTTCAAAGAATTTTTTAGAATCTGCCTAGCAAGTATAATACTGTACGAAAAAAACTGAAAACATTTAGAAAAAAAACATTTGAATCTTTAACTAATTATTATCGTATATTTTTATAAATATTATTTACTTTTTTGAGTATTAAACATGTTGTTTTCTTGGCTGATCAGCAGCGAAGTGTCGATAAAAATTTTAAAAACCTTAAAATTCATCCAAGTTTTATTTTCTCTCAAAAATCACGATAAAGAAAAAGAAAACGCATTCCCCCCAATAAAAAAACGGGCAGTTCGCACTAATCAGACAATTTCTTTACACAGTCGTGCAAGTAAGTTTAATAGCCCAATTTACGCGGAGAGGCTTTCCCCTCGTCGGCAATTAAAATTTCTCTGTAATTCCATCGCGCGTCAGCTCTCGGACACTCTATTTTCCGCAGGCGTACCTCTCACGTGATTCGCGCGCTTTTCCTAACCTCTGGCGCATACGGCCGCTTACTTTTAATTTGAGCGCGTCATCGCGAAAGTCTCGTGTCCGCGTGCTTTCTCTGCGGACAGTTTCGATTATCCCGTGACCACTGCCATCGGACTCTTTTGCTAAAATTTAGATGTTCATGATGATATTCGAGGAGTAAAAGTTACTAAAAGCTGCAAACGTTTCGGCAAGTGCTCTGAGACTGAAAGGTTTACCCTAACTGTATGTTTTTATTTATGCGATTTAAGCTTGCTTATTCAAAGAGCATTAGTTGATAACGAATGATTATAGATATACAAATTTCTAAAACTTTCATCTATATATCAATCTATATATCAATGACTTTGATTTAATAAAAAGTTGATGCACACGCAAAGCTATAAGTATGTTAAATACAAGCAAACATACGTAAAGCACTAAAAATACCAGCAAAATCTGCCCGAACCGTAAACGCCACTTGACAGAGCGCGACTGCCGATGCTTGGTTCGTCGGCTAACTTTTGACACCGCCAAGTGCGGGAATCGACTGTATAATGTGCAGCCTCCTATTTTAGCATCGAATTTTTACCGTTCCCTCTCGCCGGTCACGCGCTCGAGAGGAAGATCCAGTCACGCGGATAGCCATGAGGTCGCCTGCTTGCCATTTTTCTCCCCGTCTCTCTCTCCGGCGATATCGTCCTGTCGCCGCTGCTTTTCGGAGAATCTCCGATCGCCGGCCGTGAGAGTCGGCTACTTTCAATTTTCAGATTAGAGCGGCTGATAAAAATGTAAGAAGTTTCAGTCGGGTAAGGTGTTTTTAATTAAAAGTGCTAATATCTGTTTGTTGAGCGCGGGAATTCCGAGGATTGTCAGGTTAATATTTTAGATGAGCACGCTTTGCTTCCGTAAATTAATTATTTAATGTCGAGTATAAAATGCTTTTTCAATTGTGGCGTGCGGTACAGTTATACGATTGTCTTCGCAAGGTGCTCTTCGTTTTTCTGAAGATATTTAAGAAAATTCAGGTTCGTGCTTAGGTGAGCATCTCTTTTTCTATAATAGTACAGTTTTAAATGTTATGACTTTGAATGTTATATTCTTACATGTTTAACTGTAAATATATCTTATTTGAAAAATAATTACTTTGCATTCAGTTTTTACGTTATTGGCAATTACAGCATACATGCTATACTTATGATAAGTGCATCTTTCGATTTTTATCCTCCAAGATTAATAATATAAATCATTATAATACGGATAAAAAAGCTTCTAAAAAAGTTATTGTTTTAATCAGCTTTTAATGAATTCACGTTAATTTTACACGCTGAGCTTTCAAATCACGTGTTTTAGTCATAAATATGAAAAGAAGTTTTTTATGCAAAACGTATAACTTAACAAATTTTGACGGCGTGAATGTGATGTAACCATGTATGATTTATTTTTTCTCATTTTCCTCACTCTGTTTAAGTTTCAATTTTTTATCTTTATTATCTTTCAAAAAAAATTTGCAGGTTTTTCAATAATTATTATAAATTAAATAATAAATATGACAAGTTTCTACATTTTGTTGTCAACGCGCTTAAATTCTATTTTACTTGAAGAGTTTATATATGATTTCTTTAGTTATGTGAAATCAATCTGACAATAGGTATATCTTAAATCATAAACTACCACACATCATGTACTTAGCTTATAATCTTCAAGAAGTTCTACTTTCAAATTAGAATAAACATATACGTACATTAACAGAATAATTGATTCAAAGTTCATGAAAACTTGAACTAATTTTGTTCAATTACTTACAAAAAACGAGGAGTTCAAATTCTGACTTATAAAAACTGTAAAGTTTTTCATGTGGAAGATATACAGTTACAGGAAAAAATGTTCAACAATGGTTTAACATTGAATTCGCAATGCTGTATATTTTTGGAAAACAGTATAATACTATAGTTAAACAGTAAGGCATTCTAGTGCTTATTTGAATCTTGAGTCACGTCAAAAAAAGCTCCTCGTTAAACTACACTTTCCGGTCGCTATTTCTTTCAAAAAGCTAAACAAACGTTGCTAATGTGTCTTTCTAGTCTCGGTATAATAGGCAACAATATAAAATAAGCCATTGAGACCACTGACACGGATACGTCAGTGGCTGAAACGTCCTTAAGGAGATTCTAATGTTTATACATATATGTCAAGACTTGATCTATTATTTTACAGTTAAGGTATATCGAAAAACTAAAGGTATTGAAAAATTCAAAATATTAAAAAGAAAGTTAGGGTTTCAGCTATTTATTTATTATTAAACATGCGAAATTAAAATTTAATTTAAGTTTATTAGCTGAATCTTGTTAGCGAGTGACCTTTTTTCAAAATTTTAAGGAAAAGATTTCTAAAACTCAAAAAATTTTGATGAAAAAGTTAACTAGTATATTTTGAGTTAAAAATTTCAAAGAGTTAAGAAACTCAAGTAGTAAAGCTAAAAGCTTTTTATACTTTAAACAGTTTTCTGAATTTTTAATTTCGATAAATTATTTTTCCTATTACAGTAACTCAGAATTACATAATAAGATATATATTTTGGAATATTAAACTCGTCAAAATTTCTACCACGATTGTATTTCTATAGAATAATTGTAAACAATTATTTAATATTTAATGTTATATTTTGTAGTAAGATATTTGAATGCACATACTTTATCATGAGATCGGCTACTTTGATTTGATTTGATTGATTTATTAAAAACTTACTGTATTGAATAGATTTAATAGTTGATTATAGTTGAAATAAGAGAGTGAAAAAGTTTGTTTACCGTTACAATGGCAGCTTAACATTATCTCAAACACAACTATAGAACAGTTTTGAAAGATTGGAATAATGTTAGGAAAGATTTAATAAGAAATAAGAAACTTAAATTGTAATAATTCTCCAATGATTTTTAAGAGGAAATACGACAGAAAATTATTTATAAATATCATTATGTAAGTCGTGCGATAGTTAAAAGTCGTCAAGAAATTCTTTCGATGAAAGGAAAAGCCTTTTATCGTCACGTTTCAACTGAAACGAGAAAAAGCAATCATTCGAATCCAGTGTCCTACTTTAAAAGCTTTTTAATATCCTTGACCTAAAGCGTAAAATCATATGCATATTGTAAATTAAGAAATTAAATGAATGTAAAATTTAATGCATTTCGATGACTGCAGTTTTTAACACTCCAGTCCCTCGTTCAAATTTAATTGCCTTTTAAACGCCGTAGTCCCTTTTTGAGTAGCCTTCGAAAAAGATTAGATATATCATGTTACGAAATACAGACGGTGTTTGCGATAAAGTTTAACATGCTACTTTCTTAGGCAGCACATTCGACTTATCTACTTTGTATATTAGAATCTTTGGCGCCCGATAAAAGAATGATAAAATTTCAGTGCATTTCCAACGAGCTTGAAAAAGAACCTCAATTCTTCCTTTCTTACGCTCGTTCAGCCCTAAATTAAAACAACAGCATCCGCACGAGTTAAGGTTGCACTTGGTCCCGCAGCTCGGACGATTTACGAATTACCGCGAGCAGCGACGACTCATCCTCCGCTTTCCGAGCGACAAAAAGTAAACGAGAGGAGCCGCTCTCAGCCTCCCACAACAAAAACTTAAATCCCGTTCCGGCAGCAAGCTGCAAGCATATACCTCGTCGGACCTTAACGTCGTCTTATATATATATACGTTATACATCGGTGGACGTAATGAGGGGTTCCATCCCGCGCCTCGGCCCCCGTGGACGCGATGAGTCGGCGTTTCACCTCCTGCGAGTCCGCGCCGGAGAACACCGGATTCTCGCGTCATACGCCTACGATCGCTTGGATTACAAAATAGCTCTTTCTCCCGGCTCTCCCGGGCAGCCGACGAGAGCCTCGCGATTAAGAGTTTAGTGGGCTCGCTGCCGCGGCTGTTATTTGGCTTGGGAATCCGAGGACGCCTCGTGTCTTTATTTCATTCGGGACCAATTGTGCTCTTCTTATCGCCAAAGGTTGGCTTTTTGCTTTTCGGAGGCTGCCAGTCGTTTCGCGAGAGGATGTCAGCTGATGGTTTAAATAGGAAAATGTGGCTTTGATAAAGTTTACGCAGGGCTGCTTTAATTATTGCGTTTTTTATTAGAGAACTTTCACGCATTTGAAGAAACGATAGAAATTTTTAAATCGTGACAATGATGCAGAGACGGTCATGTTCAATTTCCATTTTCTGAATATAAGGGATAAATGGAGTTGAACAGCAGACCAAATAACGCTTCCTTGAATACTTGCTTTATTCTTAGAATTGGGAACTTTGAAGTGAATTATAGTGGAAAATGTAGGACCGTAAAAGTTTATGAAATAAGTACACCATTTCATTGATTAAGTTACGGAAATTCTTTCAGGATAGTAGCAGTTTTTCCCTCTTTAAATATTTATCAATCGGAGTAATTTTATTAAAATCTTAACCTTCTTTATTCACGTGATACCAAAAAGTCTGAAAATTGCAGAGCTTATCGCAGAAACAAATCTATTTTTCTAGAAAAAAATGGTAGGCATTGAGCACTTGAATACAATGCCAAGCCTGTTGTAGACGAAAAAATATTTCTACTTATTTTAATTATTCAAATAATATTTTTCTCTTTTTTTTCGTTTTGATACAAAATTGTATAAAAAAATATGAAACGGCGAAAAAAATTAATGACACTACCAGGAAGCATAATTCAAAAGGCAATTGGACAATTCACATTGCGTACCTTGCAATTAAGATTCTCTTGGGATACTAGTTTAGGATCGGGCATATACCAGTTTGGTATAACATTGCTATGAGTCCAAATATTATTGACAGTTTAACAATATTGTCCGTCAAGGCCGAAGTGAAAAATCCCATCCGGTGTACAATGTATTATTTTGAAATTCAAAATACCGACATGTAACTAAAATTTTAATGATTACCAAATGAACTGTTACGTATCCTGTCTTTACATGTACAGAATATATTAGAGGTAAAATTAAGAATTAGTATGTAACATTGGTCCTGAATTTTTATTTCTATCCTGAATAAATAGATATTGCTTTGTAAATGGTTGATTTTATTATCTTGAGTATGATTTTTTGTTAGTTTACATGCATGTCACCGTTGCAATTTAAAATTATATACACTAAATGTAATTATGAATATGATTCACTTTTATTAATGAAACCGTTAGAATTTTTAAAACTTATTGTTACCCTTTTTGTTCTACATTTACATAATATTTACTAGTTTAATAATGTCTTTTGAAGCTCTATTTTTGTCATTAGTAATAAACAGTTAAATAGTTTTTAATACTTGTTTTTTTGCTTAGAAATAATTTCTACGAGAAAAAGTATGTTATTTGCTTAATTGCAACATTTTTACACGAGGCAGAAAATTCTACACTGTAAGAATATTCTTTGTATCAATGTATTTTATTTCAACAAATTGAAATCATTATTTTAATTACATTTTTCACCATATCTTAAACAGTCCTTCACAGAAATTGAACTCATTATAATGCTATATGCGTAGTGAATTCATTATAATGCTATAAATTAGCCAGTTTAACCAGTTATTTCAGTAGTTTTTGGCAAAGATCTTGTCGGAAATCGGCCAAAAAATTGAACACATTTCCACCAATTACCGAGTTCTTAAAATAAAATTATAATTACTGCAATATGTTTACAAAATAATTCAATTCGATCTATTAATAAATAATATACAATTCTGAAATTCATTCTTTCAGCAAAATTAGCGTTAGAGTTGTGCTTTTTATAACAAAGTATACGTAACAAAATATAGCTACTAAGGTTTCAATTTTTTAGCTTAATCCAGATCATTACTTCCTTTTCAGAATCAAACTTTATCGAGGCCAATTCGTTTGCTCAAAAAAAATTAAAACAAAATGCTTCAAAGTACGCCGTTTTCTACATAAGTGCGTGTAAAGCATTGAAAATTTTGAGAATTAACAGCGAAATATATGGCGTTCAGGAAATAAAATAAATTATATAATGAAATTGAACCGTTACATGATTCATTCGTTCAGGATGAATCCAATTTTTTAAGGTACTGAACTTGAACTTTAATAAAGCGCGTAAGTCAAATTTAAGCGTGATGTGTATCCTGAGGTTGGTCTACGAATGAAGGTTATTTACTGCCCGTTTATCTCCAATTATTAGTTATTTACTAAGCGGCGCTTTCTTAAATGAAAAAGGAAAGCAGCGTCAATCGTATGTTTTGGAACATTAAAATTGACGACAATGCAAAAACTGCCGTACGGAATTGCGTTTTGTAAAATTGCAACTAACGTAAGGCTGTGCTGTCCTAAATTTCTTTTGCTTCAGGCTGTAATCATCGTGATTTCTTCGCCTTTCGGCTGGTTTATAATTATTGCAATAACATTACTATTAAAAACTCCACTTTCCAATTTATTAATTTTATGCTAATTCTTGTACCTATTTTCTAAATGGATTATGATTTCTTGACTAAATTGAAAAAGTTACTATTTTCACAAATCATATTTCAAGCTTTTTAATTAAAGTTAAAGTTGACATCGACGTTTTTTCACGTCCGTGGAGAATCACTTCACTCGATTTTACCGCGTCCGAAATACCGACCTGTTCTTTTTTTTTTTCCACTTCTCAGTACAATGCCTAATTTTCCAATTCCAAAAATCCACACAGCCGCGCTCTCGCGCCTCGCTTTAAACAGCGAGAACACGAAAAAACTGCAGCGCGCGAAGCACAATGGCAATAATGGATTCAGACAGCCGTTTCGCTCGGATGTGAAAAAAAAATAGCCGGGGTCGTAATCGGCAAATGAAAAGAATTTTTGCTTTGCGTAACCGCCAGGTTCGCTCGTGTACGTACCATTATTAGCTCGATGTGCGAATATATGTGGCGGCTGCCGATGGCGAGGAGGAACTTCGCGGCTGCTGCTGCGCGCGCTGACGTCACTTCCGTCGATTTTGTTGCGCGAACTCTTCGAATCCCAGTTCCATCGCCGAATCTCGGCTCGCGGCACACAGTTGTCGCTCCCGGGCGAAGGGCCCCGGTAACGGTAAAATAGTCTCTCTCGCTGGGCCCCACTGATTATCAAAGGCTCCCCGCGCGCGTTTTCGGCAAGAACTCCGGAGCGTCGCAGCTCGGATAAGGATGAGAGGCGAGCAGAGAGAGAGAGAGAGAGCGATCGGTACGATCGATCGGCTGGAAGCGTACTGTCGCGCGAGTCTCCGAGTACGAAGCAACAGACCCCGGGGGCCCGGCCTGCGAGCTGCGAGTGTGCGTGTATATACGGCTGCGTGGACACGGCACGTTTTCACACGGAGAGCGAGGAGAGCGAACTGAGCTTCTGCGGGGTTCTTTTTCTCGCGATGCCGCCGTCGGCTCCGTGTGCCGCGTCGAGTCGAGATCGGGAGGAGGAGAGAGAGAACGAGAGAGAGAGAGAGAGAGACTGAGACGGATAATCAGGTATAAGGAGCCGAACCTCCGCTCTGACAGATGTGAGAATTCGCCAATGGTGTATCCACCGTTACAAGTGCCCCCTCTTGCTTTTTAACTACCCTCCCTGCCTGCGACTACTCCCCTTCTTCTCTGCGTTTCGGTGCGTGTGCGTCTTGTGTATTTTTCCTTTTCTCCGCCGCTTCATTGACTGTTCACCTTTCCACGTGCGCCGAGTCAAATCTCGCTTGGTCCCCGACCTTCTCTTCTCTCTTCCGCGCTCTCCCTCCTTTATGTGTTTACAGAGGGAAAGTGAAGAAAAAAATGCTTTATTTTCTACCTTTCCCTGCTTTCGAATCTTTTATTCCATTGTACGTCGCTTCGGGGTGTTGTTTGGCTCGTGTAATTTCAAAAGATATGCTTGCAAATGAAAACAATGGAGTTTCAAAACAATTCTTTTCGAATAATGTGCATAATCTTTTTAATTATTTATGATTGTTAATTGCATTTGACATTTATGAATTTTACTCTGTCTCCGCTTCGTGCATAATTATTAATATACGTTTAATCCTGTAATTTGAATGATTGATTTTAATTATAAAATTATCGTCAATTCGGAATTAAAAATGGTTACGAACAATGTAATAGGTACTACGAAATTGCACATGTTAGCGAAATAAAGCTATGTTTAGCAAACCGAATCTTATGTAAATGCATGTACAGCAGTATTAATATCTTAAAAAATTAATTACCCTGAAACTGAAAAAAAACAATTCTATTGAAATGCATTAATCTATTACATAAAATTTTTTACCCTTGCAAGAATAAAAGTGCCTTTAAAATATTTAGTTCGAGTATGTATTACCGTAAAATTACATCAGTGTGATTATAACAAGAATTTTTTTGTATACATACTTCAATTTAGCGGGTGCAAATAGAGTACATTCGGCAGCTGTATTTTGATTTAAAGCATATATCATTTATCTTTAAGAAATTATTATATACCTTTAAAAAACATTACCAAAAAACTGTTGATGTAAAAAGACAGTTGCATAATTCTAAATATATTTTCAACCTTTAAAGAGCCGACAGTTCGACCAAGAGTCTATTGCCAGTAAAATTTGTCAACAGATTTAAAAGTATTTTAACAAATAATAATAATTTTTAATAAATTTTTCCAAGTATTTTTCGACTATTAGAAGAAAAATTATGTGAGTAAAATTATTAAATAGATAATAAATTAAATTAACTTATGAAATGGGTGGTTTAGATCAAGAGATGTCACTTTATCCATCAAAAGCGCAACTATTAAAAACAAAAACTCAGATACATATTTTTGTAAATTAAAACGGTATTTTATAACAATACGCGGATGCCATAAGCTTCTCTCAAAATAATATTTAATATTACGAGATTAATAAAATTTTGATACTTTTTTTTAAAATATCAAGAACTGCCTGGTTAACGTTTTAGTTAATTTTAAGAATAATAAAATATTATTGTCAGCCTAACCGATTTTGCACTTTCCTGTCTATACTTAGAAAGCTGTGTTAATCAGTTAAAACCTTCAAAACATTTATTATTGTTTAGAAATAATTCTTAACTGTACATGGTAGATCTGCATTGAAAATAAATGTGAAAATTATTCACGGTTAATTTTTAATTTTTATGAAATATGAAAGATTAATTATTTGCAGCTGTGACAAGTGTTTGAAATTTCTAATTCATGACTTTAAAAAATAAATGTTAAACTTTAATATAATTTCTTTGATTTACTTCGTCGAAACAAGAATTTTTTCCTACACTTTACAATTTATACTTGAAAACAATTGCTAGTTTTATTTATTTTGACATGCTTTTCTCTAATTTTAGAAACGTTAAAGCTTGAAATACTTGTAAAGTATTTCTAATAAAAAACGTAATGAGTTTTATGCCGTATTCTACGTAAATTATCAATGTTCTATTTAGTATTAGAGCTTTAGTACACACGGCACTTCTGCGAAATCTTGATTCAAAGGTAATTTTCCAGAACTATTAAATTTTCCAATTAAATTCTTTGAAAAATGCAATGATTCTTTGAGAAATGCATTTACAGAATTTAAAAATACAGGTTCTTGATTATAACACCTGTAAACTCTGACAAGTGTTTGTAGCCTCGTTCAAAAGAATGTCAAAACGTAGCCTCCTGCTTTCTATCGTAGTATTTTCGCGTGTTTTCTCTTTCCTCCTTTCCCCGTATCATTCTTGCTCGCCGACAAATGGAATTCTATCCAATTTCTTTTCCTTCTTATATTTTTTCCGCGAAGATTTGCCGTGCCGGTATCTCTTGTTGCCTGCTTTCATGGTCCACAATTTCAAACTGCAAGACAATTTTCTGGATATTTTAGCCGATCCTTGCGGAAGAAAGCTATAATTAGAAACGCAATTTCAGAAATAGTACCTGAAATAGAAATATTGCTCCGGAGAAGAATGGATCGCAAAGTTATCTCTTTTTGTAAAAGCAGATTTGACTCAGTTTAGCTTTCATTATGCACTCGCGGAAAAGTCTGGTCCAATTACGATCGCATTTCACGGAGCACGATCGCGTTAACGAGAAATCCTCAGGATAATATTTTTCAGCTCCTTAAAACTATTTTTTCTTTTTAGAGGAAATTTCCTAATCGACGCGCTGTATGAGTTTTAATACTCGCACGATGCATTGTCGATTTATTTTTAAAATGAATTGATTTAATATTCAATTGAGAAGGCGAAAAAGTTTTTTCAACACTTTTTTTTTTACTCCGAATGAAATAAAAATAATCGAAATTTTGAATAGAACTCTGTTACATTGAAATTTCTACTATAAATTCAATGGAATGATAAAACTTCAGCTTTGTTCTTTTGACTATATTTTAAATTAGTAACATTTTATTAAACCGTATTTTTTTTCATTTAATAAAAATTTAGATTGTTAAAAATTTGATTTGATTTTCAAACAATTAAAAAGTTTTGTTAGTTTATCAAAAATGACGGATTTCTGCTTCATTTAACGGATTACGAACCGATTTTTGTGTTAAAATTTTAATTTTACTTTAAAATTGTTTACTTTTTTGATTGATGTATCTGAACTTTATATTTTTTAAGTGCACGCATTCTCAACTTTATTGTCTGTACTTTTATGACTTTCTACCTCAAGCTTGATGTATACCCTTAAATTCTACCACCTGTACATATATCTGTAATATAGACGCATTACAGTGGAAAAACCCGGCAGGAAAACTCGCTTTGAGAATAATGGCCAGCAACGGCATATTCAGGTCCGATGTTTATGTTGCGTTACATGTTTTGAATGAAATTCTTTCATTCTTCATCGCCTCTTCTCTTTTTTAATGTGAAAAATACGCTTGACAATTCGAATCGCATTAGTTCTGTTTTTGACTTCGCCTGAAATACTACTTCCCTGTAGTCAGTAAAGTATTAATTTACAGCGTATATCTAGAAACCTGATTTTAAAAAGGAGGATTTTTATTTTATGTATGCATTGATTTTTCTAAATCCAAGTAATAATACAGTGTTTAAACAAAATTAATGTCTGCAAATTTTTCTATCGGTTTTGTCCGCTAGAAAAATGATAATAAAAATTATTGTCGCAGCGCAAAATTGTTTCTTTTTTTACCCAATGTGAATTTGAGCGATCTACGATACCACATAAAATTTCCACTAAACGGAATCCACTATTATTGGACTACAAATTTTTGCTCCAAGAGTTAATCGAGCGCGTAATTCCTCATTTTCAGCGTGCAGAAGCGTACAGTACGCATAATCCAATGCGGCGGAGCAACGCGCAAGAGATGGTACTCGTCGATCGATATTATTTCTGGATGAATCTCCAGCTCCGCCAGCCACTCTCGTACATACGCGCGCTTCTCCCGCGGCAGTTACATAATATTACACCGTAGCCCCTCTCGCTCGTTCCGTTCCTGCGCATATTTGGCGAACAGATTTATGCGAGTGATGGTCTTCCGGTGCGGAGCTTATCTCGCGAGCTCGGCATCCGCTGACTTACGTCACGGGCGCGCTCTCCGATTCTTGCGGATCGCAGTGTCGAGGAGAGCGCGGATGATGCTTCCTCTTGATTTCTGGTGTTATTTGTTTTGGGTTTTATCGCCGACGAAAACGGATGGGCTTCGCGTGACGAGGGGTATTGAGTGTCTTCAGCGACCTTTGCCAGCTGATGCTCTGCGATAATAATTCCATGTAGGGAATTATTGTCTAATTTTTTTATAAACAGGAAGACCTACGAATTATAATTATCAAATTGAAGGTCAAACTATAGTTGTCTTTATCTTTTCAATTTCAATAAGATTTTAAGCAATTTTATAAGAAACGTCCTAATTCTTTGTTCATTGGGCCGCACAAAGGTAAAATTAACTGTAATACTGGTTCATGAAAAAGTAGTACATTATTTACTCGCAAGTACGTACGAGAGTAAATTAATCAGTTCACCGTAATCCTCGATCGATAGCGACCCCGATCAATCCCCATTACTGCCCTTTCAATAAATATTCATAACCCGCCGCGGCAACCGGCGCGGCTCCTCCCCCGATATACACCAGGTCGCGCATATACATCCCCGCGTAATAACCCGGCGCGCGCAGCGGGCGATCGCGCGATACGCGAGCGCTCCGCTTTTCGGGGGAGATTCGTCGTCGGCGGGAAAGGAAGGCGCTCGGCTCTCGCAAAGTGGCAAATTTTGCAGAGCGGAGCGGGGGCGTTGATTGCTCATTAGACACGGGGCATTTGATAAATGGCCGGGACGAGAGCCGAGGCGGCGTGTATACGGCATCGGCGCGTAATAAGCGCTCGCGCGCCGGCTGTGCTGTCGTGCTCCAGATAATTTATCGACGCTGCCTCCCTCTCTCTCTCTCTCTCTCGCTCTTTCGCTCGCTGGCTTTTCCCTTTGTTCGCGAGCCGCTCCACCCCGGTTATTGTTTGTCATCATCATTAGCCGCCCAGACGAATTTGTGTCGGGGTGCAAAAAATTTGCTTATAGAGCGTGGCGTCGTCGTGATGCGAGCGAGGTGACTTCGGATAGGGCAGTCAAAGTGGAGGATGGGGGCTTTGTGCGCATGGGTTTCGATGGAAATTGCAAGACTGGTTTTCATCTTTTATTTACTAGACTGTGAAACGATTTTAAAGTTTTTCGTGGGTTTTTTTAAAATGATAACTTTAATTTTGGAATGTTTGGTCAAGTTATCAATCAGTGCATTTGACAAAAATGACTTCAATATTAATTATCTGAAGGGATTACAAAAATTAATTCCACGTAGAAAGTGAAAGAAGGAAAATGTCTCCAGGTCTCGTATGAAAATCTCTTCGCGATTAAAACTTGGAGAAACGTCGAAGAACTTACAAAACATTTACTGCCATGTCAATTAATATGGGGAAAGGCGGGAAAGAAGAATTGTATAAACTTATGCACTTTGATGAATAAGGGGGAGTGTTTCAATAGTCTGAGAGCTGCTTGCCGTTAATCCACGGGGATCCTCATTTCGATTATTAAATGAGGTTATCATTTCAAAAACGCGTTGTTAAAAACAAAATATGTATTATGGTAGTATGTAAAATTATAAACCAATGAACTTGTGCGTTTTCGTGAACACTTATATGCAGAATCATAATATGTTCCTATTAATTTTAAATTTTATTCATGAATTAGGATTTTATTTATGAATTATTCAGAAACTAGGATTGCAAAGTGCAGGGTTATTTATTAATTACAATATTACTCTCATACATTATACAGAATAATTGGCACTATTAATGTACAAATCTCGATACAAATTAGCTAGGGAAATTCTAATTTTTTTTCTTTTTTTCGTTTAATTCAAAAGTTATCTTTACTGTTATTTTTAAGTATTTTCAAGTTAATTCAATTATGCATGTATTAAATAGTAGTCAGCAAACAATAAAATTTAATTAACTGTAAGTGATGAAGCTAAAATTTTTTCACCTCATGTACTTGAATATAATCTTCTTTTTAAAACTAGGAAACCTGCCAAATTGAGTATTACAATTTTAAATTAGTACCGTATCATATGAAAACAATGAATGAAGTATGTTTCGCGTCAATGAAACTACGTTTAGTATAATAATTTTAAATTCTTATCATATTTTTGTATACTAATATTAAACAAACACGATTTTAAGAATAAATATAGGAATTTAGAATAAAATTAACTCTTCGTTTACCCGCATTATTAAACGAGCAAGTTTTCATTTGAATCAATAATTTGTGAGATTATTATGTAATTTTATAATTCTGTTTAAAAATTTAATCATTCATTTACATCAGTTATGTAAAGAAAAACAACATTTTCGTCAAACAAAGATGTCGTTATATATACTTTTTGAAATGCCAAAATTATTCAGATATGGTCTAAAACGATATTACACATATTATTTTAATTTGAAGCTCAAAATTACTGAACGAAGAGCGATTAATATTTTTATGCATTTTTACAAACCCTAAATGATAATTAGGTTCTTTGAATTCAAGGAAATATGACTTTAATGCTGGCTGCAGCTGAATAGTGCAGATCGTTTACAATGCATTTTTAAGATAAGAAGTACAAAACACGTTCGTCGATATTATTTAGATGTTCTTGATAACACGCTAATCTAGTTTCATCAATTAAATCAGATGGAACAATTGCGTAATTATCACAGTTAAAGATCTGATGTTATTATATGATTACGTGTAGGCATCCAATTATTAAGATATTAAAATTATAAATTATAAGTTTTAATTAAATTTCAATAATTAAATCTGAAATATTTTGTTATTCTAATATATGATAAAAATATGTTGTTATATTCATTAAATAATTTATCAATCTTTTTTTCCTTTTACAGCCTTCAGTATACTTTAAATTTTAGTGCACTCTATATTTTAAATTTCAGAGATGTACAAGCAAATGTTATTATCTTTCAAAATTTCTTAAAACG
This sequence comes from Ormyrus pomaceus, assembly GCA_900474385.1. NCBI lineage: Eukaryota > Metazoa > Arthropoda > Insecta > Hymenoptera > Ormyridae > Ormyrus > Ormyrus pomaceus. The sequence continues at coordinate 28,292 of UCOM01000540.1, read as the reverse complement.
AACTAACTAAGAAACGATACCATCAAATTAAAGCTCGCGTATGTTATTTCTGCCTGGCTGGAAGGAGCATATCACATAAGCTCAATCCAAGCCACGAATTGCCGGGTAGCGAAACAGAAATTCTAAACTCAAGAGTCTAGACTCGATTCCGCGTCTCGCGACGAAATCCGCCGGATCGAGTTGAAAAAAAAGGCGAAAAATCAGGACTCGAGGGGGAAACGGCGCATTCGTGAAAAGTGTCCGAAAACGAGATGGGACGGGGGCTAGACGGCATTCCATCCCGCGAGTTTCCGGTTTCGATTTTCATCTCGACCGCGTGCGACGTGCCTCTTTATTTTCTCTCTTTTTGGCTCGAGCGCACCGCGACGAAAAGCCTCAAAGACGCTGATACGAAGCGTGCTTCACATTCCGACGAGTCATTGTTCCTTCCTCCTCCCTCCTCCTTCCTCCGGGCGTCTGTCACTTGCTCTTTCGCGGCTCCGAACGCATTGCCTTACTGTCATTCGTTTCTGCAGGTGTAATTTCATCGAACCGCATTTTTTGCTCCCCAGCCGGCTGAGGTTTTGAGTGGGAGTGGAAATTTTTGCCAAAAAGGTATTTGTGAAAAAATAGAAAGTGACGCTTTAATGCGCACTAAAATTTGTTTACAAATTTTCCAATACATCAAAAAGTTTGACAATGAAACACGAACAATTAATCGATAAACTTTGACTTATTTCAGCAGCGAAAATCGCGCTCGATCATCACCTCATTTGCATAAATTGAAACCGTAAATTCCAGCGTTCGATTACCGAACGTCTCCTCAAAAATCCCGTTAAAAGGCGGAAGAAAAGCCATTCCGCAGCCAGACTCAACGGGGGAATTCAGCGGAGAATCGAGAAGCTATCGCCCCGGTGAATTCTCACCCTCCACACAGAAATCTCGCTGGCGCAAGCTCTCGATGTGTATCTCGAAAGCGCGCTCGGTCCCCGTCCAAGTTAAATTTTCATTTCCACGCCAAAGTTATGAGCGCAAAATCGAGTTTCCAGGCGAGAGCGAATAATTAATCGAACACATCGAACATATATATACAGGCATCGATTCGCGTTCGTCCTTCCGCCTCCGTCGCCTGGCTATCGCGCCCTCCGCCATCAGGTTTATGCGCGGCAGTCCATCGGTGGCCGCAGTTACGGAATTCACGCCGCGTGTGCCATCCGTCAGTCGGATGGACTATATATGTTCACCGAACGTACGTGTTTTCGCGCGCCATTCTCATGCCGGCTGATATGTGGGTCATTTGACGTCGAACCTGTACGGCTTCCGTTCCGCGCGAAACTTCCTTGTTCGTGTTCTCGCGCTCGGTGGCCAACGTTTACCAGGAACTTTTTGTTTTTGTACTGCCTAGTCTATAGTGAATTGTTTAGGAAATATTAAAAGTTTTATTTACGGCGGAAGCGAGGCGAAAAAGTTAATTGATTCATGTAGTTTCACATCTTTGTTGGGAGAGAGAGAAACAATTTATTATTATGTTTTTATTGAATTTGCTTTTAAAAAGCTGCAGGTTGTGTACTGTAAATGATTAATCTTATCAAGCTGCGTTTATTTAATCCGTGAACGATAAATTCCGATTGTGGTTTGAGTTGCAATTGTAATATAATTTTTAATTACAGTCTCATAAGTAATAAACTAAATAATTTATATTATTATGATATTATAATGAGCGATCCAGAAATTTAACGCTTTTTAACTTTCGTAATTTACACCTGCTTGGAAAACGAATTCACATATATCGACTTGAAGATAATTGTCACGTACTAAAAACCCAAACAATAAACATTTAAGACTAGCAATTTCTTACAGCGTTATTTATGTAATTTTGTTTCCGATTCTCAAAAGATTTCAAACATTAAATCAGAAGCGTCGATATTTTCCAACAACTTCTTCGTCGTATAAGCAGCCTTGACGAGACCGTGATTATATCAAACGATTTTCAATTTTCGATGAAACTAAACTCCCGAGCCACAAACGTATCTACAACTTCCTAACACACCGCGATACACACAGTCGAAAAGAAGCTACTCCCATCCCGTGCAGGTGGGCGGGCAAGGTGTCATTAACGCGCGCACATACGACGCGCGCACGTGCCGACATTCGAATCTGTATCGCCTCGGCGGCCAGAAAGTTGGCAAACGCTCCGGCGGGCCTTTTCCCCGCCCCGATTACATCGCGCTCTAACGCGATATCGGCCTGGGAATTTCGTTTCCGCGAGCTTTTGCTGATAACGCCCGACGCCCCCGCCGAGAGAGATGCAATGTGGTCTCTCCTCCTCGCTCCAGCCCGGATGCCCATTACACGTGCCGCGCCGTTGTGTAACCCAATTTCCGCGAAGCATTTTTCTATTCGACTGCCGTTTGCCTCTATGTATACGTATAGCTTCGGTAAATCAAGGCGGGCGATCGGTCATTAGGGGCTCTTTGGTTCAACCAATTTTGCCGATGCGGAGGATTCGAAACGCGAAGGCGATTTCTTGACGGCTTCTAGTTCATTTTTGCTGTTGTTGCAAAAATGAGGGATTTTAAGCGTGGATAAATACTGAATCGTGTAATGTTAATATTCGAAGGCGCGGCATTGCAGTGAATCACCGATATGTCAAATTCAATGTGGAAATAGGTCAAGTGAGTTTTTTGCTCGCTCGTGTGAATTGTTTTTACTATTAGCAGCGAAATGTTATTTTAATATTGCGGAACTTGTGTGTTACAAGCAAAAAAAAAACGGGACTAGTTAATCTAATATTTTTACCTGCATGCTGTTTTTACAAATTACCGTGTAGATATAAATAAATATACATTTCCAGAAAAATAGCTTTTAATTTTTTGCTGTTTGTACTAAATGTTTTATCGAATAATTCAACGTTCATCATACTTTCATACGAAACTGGATTAACCATTTGAAAGCAGCCCGCGGTCAGCAATAAAACAACATTTCCGCACCGAACAAAGCTCGTTTCTTTCGGACGTCACAATTTATTACCAAAATAACTGCTTTTTAGATCGATATTCACCTCCTCTCGGCGCAAAAACGCGCCTAAAAAGCATTTTCAATTTTCTCGCTCCCGGCGCAGCGAACGATCGCCGCGATACCTTTTGTCGCGTCACCCGAGAAAGAAATGAGCATCCGAAAGAAAAAAAGCTGCCGAGAGTCCTTCCCGCAATCAGCGATCGGCACGCGTAAAATATAAGAATTGCGCAACGAGGCGGCCGCGCGAATTCCGTTATAACCCCGAGCGCCGCCGCCGCCGCCGCCGTCGTCGTCGTCGTCGTCGGCGGAGGGAAAATGTAACGCGGAAAAATGGCACATCGCGCCGCGGCGAAAAATTCGTCACGCTGCTGCACCGCCATTGCGTAATGTCGCCATCTCCCGAGGATGATTCGCTTCGATTATCCGCAGCCACCGAAACGAGACGACTGCCGGCGAATCCTGGCGCTGATGCGGCAACCGATTCCGGTATTGTGTAAGGCCGCGACTCTCGAGGTCGCTGGGGCTGCGCGAGCCTCGGGATGTTACACCTTTGTCGGCGCAAATTTCAAGCAGCGCCGCGGCTGCATATGATTCTTTCATTTCATTAAAAGGCTGGAACGGAATTCCTGAAACGGGTTTTCCTTCTTGCCTAAAGGACTTGTATATTTTAATTAAAATGAAGCAGCAAATTTATTGGAAATTATATTTATGTATAGAACATTGGGATGAGATGCCCTCAGGCGTGGATTAGTTTATTTATTATACTTTATATAATCCACTGAGATAATAATATACAAATTATGTATAGCATTAAAATTTACAATTATTTATCTAAAAAAGAGCAGAAACTTTTATTATTTGAAATTGTATTCTTATTAAATATCACAGCCATTTTTTTATTGTTGCGAGCTTTCACTGTCCACTGAAAATGTTTAATTCATTATGAAAAAATGAACAAACTTCTCTATGCGTATACTCGTTCGAAATACTAAACAGGAAAAGGATTTAAAATTTACAAGTAAATAAACAATAATTTATCTAAAACGCATTCTTTTCTTTTAAAATCTTTTGTTTAACGTTTTAAGATTTATCAAATTTAAAATTTACGTAAGACTTTTTCAAGTAATTTTTATAAAGTCGACTTTTCTATACATATATAAAATTGTACTAATTTTAAATAATTCTTTTATTTATACAAAAAATACAGATAAACTTCAAACGGCATAAAATGCAAAAACAAAATCTTTTTATCTACTGCATGTATATAATAAATTTTATTCAAAAAGACTAGAAAATTTATGCGTAAATTAAATTAATTTGTTCTAATATTATATAATTAAATGTATTAAATGGAATAAACTAAATAATAAAATTATGTAATTTAATTTCTCATTGTTAATATATTGCAGAAGTACAATTAACTATAGTGATTACAATTTTGTTAACATTGATTAAACAAGTTTTTGATCCATAAATTATAACACGTATTTAATAAAACGAAAAAAATTGATTTTTTTTTAATTAAAATAAGTTTTAAAAGCATTTATAAACCTCTCCAAATTTCTATTTACATATAGTTGGGATATTGGTAACGGTTTCAAAGTCGGTTGGAAATTCGAAAGGTAACATTCGTCAGTGTGTGTAAAAAGTTCTATATAGTATTGATATTTAGGCCATACCAATGCACAAATTTAAATTCACACGTTTTGCATTAATTTAAAAATCGTGACAGACATTCATTTAATTTTAATAAATACTATGAATTTTATTATAAATTCTTAAGTTGTCGATCTGTTTTAACTGGCCCATTTTTATTTAAATTGAAAATGATAGCTGCAACCACACGATCGTACGTTTCAAGCGCGCCTGACTACTTTGCAGAAAGTATATATCTAAACAACCTTTCTAATTCATTTGTGATTTTGCTGATTTTTCTAAGAGTAATTTTGGGACTATAACGACGAGGTGGCCGAGTGGTTAAGGCGTTGGACTGCTAATCCAATGTGCTCTGCACGCGTGGGTTCGAATCCCATCCTCGTCGAAATTTTTTTTTCCCCGAAAATCATCTGACGGCATGCCGTGCCACTGGAATATGGCATAATATCGGCTTGGAAACGTCTTGGGTTACACTTGCAGTTTGGAAAATTACATTCGGAAATTCGAGCTCGACCCATGAACGACGCGAACGCATGCTTGCCGCAGTGCGCGTGCGTTTATATCGACGCGGTCACGAATTATACATTTTTTCATTTGGCAGTTTATAATTTCATTTCCGTTCGGCGGTTTGCAATTAAATTTTAATTATTAAAATAATATTTTGTAAAATTTCGTTTGAATAATTTGCGTAAACGCTTGTAAAACTGATTATTTCTTTATTAATATAGATGTGTATTGTATTTTGTAATTAAAAAATGTTTATCGAAGTTAATAAGCTTTAAAGTTATTCATTATTTTATCGCCAACCATTCAACGATTTAGCATTTAATTTTATAGAAGGTAGAGTATAAAAGAATACGAGTATTGATTTACGTTGGTACAATAACCGAGGCACAACAAAAGCTTTCAAAGTATAGCGCGTACTTATTTCATAATACCTTCTTATTAAACTTGAATTTAATATTTCATTATCGAAGTATCAGTAAAAAATCTCTCTTCCCGTGATTTTTCCCAACTGGCGCATCGAGTCGAAGCCTCAAAAAATCATCGCCGACACACATTAAATTTGTCCTCGCATCAATGTATTCGATGCCCCGCCCGGGGCGCACTCTTTCGCAAGACAAACCAATCTCCGATAAGTGCCTAATTCTAGAAAAACACAGCTTCTGCATATGCTCAGGGGCGAGAGAAGAGCGCGGAGTGGATTGTTTATTTGAATCAGCGGGGGCGTCGAGTGCCAGTTCGCACAGTGGAGCCCTTTGTCGGGATCGGCCGCGCTTAGTCACTTAAAGGTACAGCGGCGCCCCGCCAAGAGCCGCGGGTTCGATGCACTATACTGGCCGCGGAGCGTGACCGACTTGGCCTCGTTCGAGCCCAAACATCGAGCCGCGACACCCCGAGCGGAGTACTTCTCTCTCTCTCTCTCTCTCTCTCGCGTTCAAACAACGCGTCAGCGAGTCCTTTTGTTCGACTTGCCGGGCGACGTGATGTTTTGCGAACGGCCGGTTTATACGGTCGAGGGAAAAATGCTGGGAGTGGGTATTTTAGGTGACGAGCTCGGCTGCAGGCACGAATTTCGGCCGCTGACGATTGAGGTGTTTTGGTTTGTCGCCTGTTAAGTGTGCGTTATATGAGGTAATGAAATATCGTGCAGCACAAGATCTTGATTAAATGTTGCCGACTTTGTTTGTTTTATAGTAAAGTACACACTCTTTGATCTAAAATGTATTACAATCTGTCGCGTACAGATTCAACATTTTACGAGATCAAAAGTAGGCTGGCTACGTCTTGAAAACAAATTTTTATAATATTTTAGTAATTTCAGTGTTCACGTCTTTTCCACACTTAGAAATTCTGTTTGAGAAAGCAGTACGGTTTACTGAAATCTCAACATTTCTTTTGAATAAAGAGCTGCTTTTAAAAACTTTTCTCGTAATGTAAGTATAATACCGGCCTTTGAGTTGCGTAAGGTAAACATAGGAAAACCTTTCTTGACAGGTTTGTATTTACAACTAAAAGTGCATATAAAGTAAACACTTTGAAATGAAATTTGAAAAGCCTGAGAAATTCATTTCATATCCTGAAAAATTGTATAAGCTACGGCATGTTAAAAAAATCGTTAATAAAATTTGCGCGCACAAAATAGCCAGCAGGTCATATCGCTCATTCCCTCCCGATAAATTCGCATCGGCTTAAGCACACATTTCTCCATCATACACCTGTTACAAAGCCCTCAACACCCTCTCTCTCTCTCTTCCCCGATCGAAAAAGAAACTTTCCCAATAGCCCATCGCATATAACCGTACGGAGTCGGGGCAGGCAGGCAGGCAGGCAGGCAGGCAGGCAAGAAAGGCCTTCGGTCCTCCGGGGCGCCTTAATAACACGCAAAAAAGGAAGCGAGAGAGCAGGCCGGGCTAATGTTGCGCGTCGGAAGCAGGGACATAATTCGCTTCACGCTCGGTAAGCTCCCAGTCACGTATAGCAAGAAATATAAGTCCGAGGGGCGAGGCGGACCGAAGGTACAACTCGCGCGCGCGTCCTGTTCCTTTTCAGCGCCGCTAAGTACGGGAGGGTCGCTCGGCGCCTTTCCCCAGAGAGAGACAGAGAGAGAGCAGAAAAAGACGGGAGAGACATCAGCCGCACTGCTCCGTACACCACATGCGCCGCGGTAAGCGCAATAACGCACATCGCGGAAATTTTAATAATCCGGGAAAACAGCGAGCTATTCGCCCGAGGAATTTTTCCACTTTCGACTGCTTTACAGGAGCGTAATCACACGCGCCGTCGCGCATCATTTCCCCGCGCGAGAGCCGGAGGCCCGTTTCTTCCGAAAGGGAGCCTTTTTCTTTATTCCTTGATGGATAGCTCCGAGTTAATTAACATTTTGCGCGGGATACGAGAGACTTTGTACGCGAGCGAGGCGACGGCTGCTTTGAATTTTGATAGATTGCATTTTCACGACGAGATGGAGGAGTGACTGGCGCTGCGTCGACCGGAGCTCTGTACTGCCGCTGGTTGCTTTGGCAGTAAACTTTAGAGTAAATAACTTAACAGTACATTTAATTAAATCGTTTAATAAGGAGATATTGTCTGGCTTGTGTGAGACGCGGAGACTTTGAATGTTTTGTAGAATTAGGTGGAATTTTACGTTTATCTTTTACGTCTGTAAATGAAAGCCGACTTTAGATTCATCGTTTAAACGAAATTTATCTTAAAACCCCGAATGGACGCGAAATTATCGATGCCGTTTAAATTTATTAAAAAAAAAAAAAAAAAAACTCCTCGTTCGAAAATACATCAAGCTCATTAACGATCGGAACGGTTACTGCAAATGAAAACCTGCATGTCGACGATAATAAGCGCGTACATAACGCAGGCAATTATTTCAAACGGGCGATCGCGGGAATGGCAAACGCGCGCCGCCGAAAATGAACGATTATCAGGAAATTAATTTATCTCCTCGGGAATTCTCGGTAGAGCAATATTTCTCGTCGGCTCTCGGTTTATCCGGCGACACGCGGCAGCTTCCGAGCGCGCGTAAAACACAGCGAATATTCCGGTTATGCGGAGATCATCGAAAAGTTTCCGGCGCCGCGGAGGAAGAAACTCCTCGACGGAGGAGAATAAAGGCGCCGCTCTCGGCTCGAGTGTTTGACAACGAAGGCGGCGCGCGGCTTTGGGCTCCCTCTCTCCCCGCGGTTCGTGTGCACGTGCGGCTCGGTGCTCCGCTCGCCGGGCGCGCAATTGCTCGGGAGAAAAGAGTGCTCTCGAGGATTATTGCGAGGTTAATGAGGGAAGCGATAATTGACTGCGCGCAGGAAAATCCTCCGGAGGATCCTTGTAGCGGGTGCACACTTGTTGTCGGCGGGCCGGTGGCGCGGCCCGATTAATCAGCGGGATATTTCGACGCTTCAATCCCAGCTGCGATTCTCCGAGCATTAATCTTTTAATCATTGCGTTTTTGCCCCCGGCCGACTGGATGGAGCGGCCCTGCGATTGCGTTATTCGTGTGCCTCCGCCGTCGCCGCGTCGGGATATTCGATACGGGCTTTAAAACGCGCTCTTTAATCGAATACTTTCTTGATGAATATACATCGCGCTATTTTGAGAGGACTGTTGGGTCGAGGTAAATATTTGCTTTAAATTAATTTAAGTGTCGATTTGAGCTTCGCTAATATACAAAATGATTCTTTTAAACTGGATGTAAAGTATAAAAATTAGTTTATTAATGGAATTTACACTTTCAGTTTTCATATTTAGAGAACAAGACAGTAATACTTTTTTATACAGTTTAAAAACTTAAATAAAACAGAGAAATGAACTGAATGATCAATACAACATTTTTTTCTCGCAAGAAGGTATAAATCTTTGCTTATTACGCGTATAAAATAAGATTATACCCTTCCCTAGAGATCAAATTTAGCTTTTTCTTTCGACATCTCATTTTATACATGTACAGGCATATCTTTATATTATGTCATTTATAAAGAAATAAAATTTCGCGCATAAAACAAGAAACCCCATAACTCAAGATAGCCAAAAGCTCCTCGAAGCTTCAACCGGGGCTTTAACGCTCGACGCGGAAGGCGGACATTAAAGTGATTGGGTTATTAAAAATACATTACGGTAAATATCGCGAGGTCCTGGGGCACATATTAACCTCCCCCCCCCTGTTTTTCGAGGCTGAAAACAAGGCCCGCCGCCCGAAGGCGACATCCCGGGGCTCGGCCGCCTCGTTGCAGGGCAATTTACGGCCGATAAAATATTGACGGCTGGCCGCCGCCGCCGCGTCGTGTGCACCCTAAATTTTATAATTAGAGCGACGCACGCACGGCCAATAAGACGCTAATAGAATTTTCATGCGTGATCTTTAATTAAGCGGATTAGCGGGTAAAGCGCCGTAAATTCTCGCATTGTCGGCTCGGGGGGCCCTGTAATACGCATCCTACGGACGAGTTTAATGCCGGATCATCCCTGCGAGCGGCGGATTTGGCGCGGCCTTCTCTAATTAATTGCAATTATGGAGGCCGCCGACGCCGCCGCCGCCGCCGCTGCTGACCAGCGGAGATTCTTTCGCCGAACGGAGGCTGAATGGAGGACTGGCTTTCCTACGGGGCGGCAGCTGTCCCGGCGCTTAAATGCTTGCGGATGATTGGTTGGCCTTGCCGCGGGCTATAGATTCTGGGCTTGTCTCCTTAGATCGGAGCTCCAAGATTTAGTGGGAAAATTCGAGAGTTGAATTGGACTGCCGACATTGCTCGCTTCGAATAACATATGGATATCCAATTAAGTGGGCGTAATTAAGCTGGAGGGAAACGGTTTGTCCGTAATAAAGGTGGCTGAATTTCAGTCATTAAAGAATACTGGATTTAATGCTTTTTAAAAAAAAGGAGAAAGAACGTTTAATTGTCGTTGATCGAAAGTATATAATATTTTTTGTGAAAAGTAGGCCATTGGTGCCCGTACATTAGAGTTTCCAAGTAAGTTGAAGACGTCAGTTAGAACGGAAACTGAGGGGAAGAATTAAATTAATCTGGAAACACAATAACCGAGTTCGAAATTAACTAGTAAACGCTGAGATCTACGACAAGTCGCTGCGTTGCGTTTGAAACTCCACATGATGGAGCACTCCGACGCTTATATTCGTTAAGGGATGAAGATTATCGCTTTGCAAGTCAAGTGAGATTTAACTCCAGTTTGAAGAGAATTTCAGTTCAAATAGACTCTCGCTTGTCATTCATATCAGCATATGCTTTAGATTTAACCTCGAAATCCTTACGGCGCTTCGGGCCAGATCCTGTCGTCGGGCGTGAATAACTTATCCATTCGCTAGAAGAAAAAACGTGTTTGTATGCCTACAAAAATAAAGTTCCTTCTTGGCGTCAAAAGAATGCAAAGGAGCTGTTTTTTTCTAATCTGAATTTCAATCGAATGATTTTAATAAATTTACTTATGCGGCTTTATACATTTCCTAAAAATAAGTATACTACATATGTAAAAAGAATTTTTTGTTTAAAATATTGCTTATAAGTTTTTTCAAGAATAATTGGAAAGCTTGACCTTATTTTAAAAAAGGTTCCTCTCAAAATTCTCCGTCTTCACCGTCAGAAAAGCACTTTGCTATTCAGTCGCATAAATTCGTCATTTTAACTGCGAAAAGCACAAAAAGCTCCACTGAATTACCGTCCTTACAAATGACTGTCCCATTGAGTTCCAAGTGCAAAGAAGAAAAGAAAAAAAAATTGGTCAGCAGCAGGTTGAGCTACTTATAAATGAGGCTTTGTCAGCGATCTGTGCCGGCAAGCTGCATTACACTAAGGAGCTTTCTCGCAAGCACATTTCTCCGAGAGCAATAATAACAATGCGCAGCAGCAGCGGCGGCAGCAGCAGCAGCAGCAGCAGCAGGAGCGGCGCATCGTATTACATCGGAGTGGCTTCTCGGGCGGCTAAAAATTGGCCGGTGACAGAGAGAGGGCGATATACGACGTGGTAAGACGATAATAGAATTTTCGTGTAATCCTTAGTAATTCCCTTGCGGCCGCGAACGAACCTCGTCCTGCGCAGCCGCGTGTCTATGCATTAGCCCTCTCTCTCTCTCTTTCTCTCTTCTTCTCATGCTTCTCCCGAAGCATTAAAGTGCGCGCACGAAAGTCTGGAGGGACGCGCACGCATACACACTTGCTTTTAAATCCCCTCGGGGGTTAATTGCCCGCTGTTTTGACGCGAGGAGGATTCCGCTCTGCGGGAAAACGAAAGCGACCGTGCACCGACGAGCGTGTACTCGTTTATATATATATATGCTGCGCGCTTCCTTCTTCCGAAAGTTCGAGGTTAAAATTTAAAACAACATTAGGCGCCTCATAAAAATACATTTATTCGACGGCGGAGCGCCGCGAGACGTAACAAGATCTGAATTTTTCAGGAAAGAAAGAAACACGCTGCACGAAGTGCACAAACTCGAGGACTTCCCTTTTCTTGCGGATACACGCGGCATATGATTTCCGACGGGTGTTGCGCCAGTCCTCCTCCCTCCCCTTCGCGACCGGCGTCAATCCAGCCGCGTATTGTACTGCGAACGAGTGCGAATTCAAGGGACGCCGAGAGTTTTGTCTAGCGATGGAGTTTGACTAATGGGCCGCTTTGAATGCACGCTTTGTAGTTGGGGATTAGAAGAACTGCAGTATTCATCGGGATGGAGCTGTTTTATGGCCCTCTGAAAAATTTAGTTATACAGTTTTATAGTTCTGCCGTGAATATTTCAGGTCGATGAGAGGCTGTTTATTTGATTAATCGACTCGAGCTTTTTTTCGATACTCACCGAAGGTACGGGTCACTGAGCTTTTTGTATTGTAATTAAAGCGATCATTCGGTCGCGGCGATCCTGTCGTTAAAAAAGGATCATTTGACTAATTTATTGTTATTATATACAATTAAATTCATTATAATTAAATTAATGATTCCTGCTTAAGTGGGAATAAAATGCAATCGGTGGCGTATAAACTTAATGGGACAGTGACACGTAAACTTTGAATATTTATTTTGTACAATAAAGCCCGACGGAGTGAAATCGCGCAAAAGAGAAAGAAGCCGCAGCCTTGAATAAAACACGAGTAAATTCTGCTTTCCCCGAAAAGTACAACAGCGAAGACATTAGAATCCTTCCCCAGAAACGAGTCTCGCGACATCCATCCAGAGGCAGAGGCGTCCCCCCGTGCAGAGAGACAGAGAGAGAGGTAGAGTAACCAGGCAGCGTGTTCAGCATCTTCGGCAAAAAAAAAAGGCCTCCGCGACCCTCAACACCTCACGTGCTTGCACGTACGCACACAGGCTTACTTTTCGGGCACGTAAGACCGGAGCTTCCGCCGCGCGCGCCGTAGAGAGGCGAATATTGGCCGGGGCTAACTCTCCGCTCGGGCGCCGTTCTTATAATGTTTTTCCAGGATAAATGGGCTTTCCGCTGGCTGAGGTGATTCTATGGGGTTTCCGTCGCCATGGCAACCCCGTAACGCCATTAAACGCGCACAGCGGCGGCGGCAGCAGCAGCAACAGGGAGGGAAGCGAGAGAGCGGCGGCGGGAGAAAGTGAGCCCGAACTCGAAGCTCCGCGTGCCATAAAAATAAATAACTCGCGAGCCTCTGGCATAAAGGTGATACGTGCCCTTCTTCCCCTCTCTCTTTCTCTCCCTCTCACGGCGCGGAAATGGAGACGAAGATGCCGAGAGAATTACGTATGCAGAAAAAGCTCCCCCGCGGAGGTCGCTCCGCAATGATGGATGATCTCGGGGATTATTGACGGGCGGAGTAATTGATTGGAGTTTTGGGAAAAGGTTAATGGCGACACAAAGGGACACATACCCCTTTTGATGTCGATACAATGGGACTCGCTTTATGACCTTTCTCACGCGGTTATTGTCAGCCGGAGGAAGAGGGGTCCGAGTCGTCCTTTGATAGCATTCGCGAAATGAAATTTGGGAAATTGAAAAACTAACTGCGAGGACGCGCGTCAGCTTCTGCCGGTGGCGGTACTGTTTGAAACTCGAATTTGGCCGAGAGCTGTTCTGTCTGTGATGTGCCGTGAAAAAGTTTGGAATATTGCCTCTATCAGATATTAAACCAACCAAACGCAGGATTTTAATTAATGAAATTCCGAGCTTTCGAATTGTTTCTGAATAAAACGTGGGTTAAGAAAGTTTTGAATATATTTGTTACGAAAATTAATGTCTAAACCGTACGATATTGAATGAATATTTTATGACTGAAATAATCGTCTTAACGAATAATCAGACGACAAACTAAACGAATCATAATGATTGATTTTAATGTTTAAAATTGTCAAAACACAGGAAACTGGACGCTTCCAATAAACAATTCGCAAAAAGTTTCCTATTCTCTCGAAAAGTCGCCCCCCGCGAACCCCGGACTAAAAGCCATCCTAATAATTCCCGAAAAACGAGCATCGAGCCGCCGAGGGAAAGTGAAAACCGGCGCAAAAAAGCTCTCGAAGCCGAAGGCCATTAGGTCGATCGAAGCCGGGGCCATATTTGCCCGTACCAAACAATTTCTTTTTCCTAGCTGAGATAGGGGCAGGGCAGGAAAGAGAGCCGCGTCCGAAGGCAAACTCAATTCCAACCTATCCCTCGTCCGGGGCCACATAAAAGCGCCGCGCGCGATGACTTGTGCGCGTACACACGTACACCGGACGTGGTTCGGCAGGCCTTAATCTCTCATTACGCGCGGAAGAAGGCGCGCCTCGCGCGCAGCCGTTTAATTTCGTACGCGCTGCCGTGTGTATTTATTTCCGGCGCGGAGGAGGGGTTCCGCCCGGCAATTACAAAACTTTCCTATTTATCCGCGCGGCGGCGGCGGCGGCGGCGGCTCGGCTCTTCGCGCCGCAAGTAGGTCGACCCGCCGATAAATTAGCGCCGAAGGATACAGGATCCCTTTGTCCGGCGCGCGCGCCGGAGGAGTTTATCTCGCGGATAATCTCCGACGGCGTAAATCGCTATCGCACCCCATGACGCTCGGCCGGCCGCTGCAGGCCGGCGTAACGAATTATAAAACGAGCCCGACACGTCTTGATTAAGCGGGCCGTCGATGTGTTTGTTTACGCCCTCGTAAAGGGGCCTAATTGATTTAAGAAGCTAATTTCATTGCCGAATATCGATTTACGATCGCGGGAGGGGATCGTAAACGCTGAGCCTCTCGTAAAAAGGATTCCTTTGTTTACTGTATCTATACTATACGTGGAGGCTCTGCCGGAAATCCCGCTTTACAAAATTTCATTTTGGAAAGGTGGAAAGCCTCGGATAAAGAGTGCAACTGGGCTGTATGGATCAAAAGTTTGCATTTCGTGCAGGAAGCACGTAAATAAATAGTTTGCAAGTAGGCGATAAGTAGACTTAGTTATAGAGGATCCAGTTATTTCGCATTACGTTAAGCAAAAAGTTCGGTGGCATTTCTACGAGGAAGAATAAGATTCGATAGTGTAAAGAGGAATAATCTGGGTTAGGACTGATTACAGTCGGTGCGACGCGGGCACTGTGAAAGTTCGCCCATTAATTAATCAAGCGCCGTAAAAATTTGCAAGTCTCGAAAGTTCGGTGCTTAAAAGGCGGCCGTACTTTAGAACTCGAATGAAACTGGTGCAGATCCAATTAAATTTTTACGAAGCTCTTCCCGAAGTGCAGCTAAAAGAAATGATATAGAACCGCCGCGGATGGCCTTGCAAAGCATCCGCTGATTCCGAATTTGATTTTGTTCGCGCGAATTCGAAAAAAAAAAAAAAAACGCGTGTTTATGCTTGTAAAAGCCGCCTGTACCTTCTCGCGCTCTATCAATCATACGCACCGCCGCCGCTGCCGAAATGCTATTTATTAGCTGCGCTCGAGAAGCATCGATCAGCCGTGATGTATATCCGGAGGTGTGCAGGCACGACTATTATTTATCGACACTTTTTCAAAGCGAATCTTGCTGCTGGAATGCATTTTTATTTGTTGCAATCTTTCACTAGATCAATCCAAGGTTTCTCTCTTGTTCTTATAAAAAAAAAAATGAAGAAAAAAAATAGGCCAAATAGGCCATAAATCTCTCTGATGTATCGTTTCGCGCTTCGCTTTGCTTTGTTGATTCTCAACTTTGCAAACGGTAAATAGCGAAAGCAATTTTATCCACGGACATTTTGTATAACGAATTTTGCAAACTTTTTGTTTGCCGTAACTTTAGTGCGCCGTTGTGGCTTTTTGCGCCAGGGTTGAAACTATTTCATTGAACCTTTTAAGCAACGTTCAGCTAACTAAAATAGTAGACGATGAACGGTTGCAATTAGTATTTGCTGTTTTTTCCGACTCGGCGCTTAATAAAACTTTATTACGGAAAGTGTTTATTTTCTTGATGAAAAAAAAAAGGAAGGAACAGTTTTTATCCCGAGGCAATCAAAAGGAATTCGATCGTAAAGATGAAGCGTTGACCAAATAACCCTCACCGCAGATAATATACTAAAGATAATCAAAACGTCACCATTTCCTATATCCCTTCCCGATTGCAAGAAAAAATGAACTTAGAAAAACTCTATCACTTCCACTTTAACCCAGGAGTAACAAAATTTACAATCTCAGAACTAAGTTTTCCTCGCCAAATTGATCGACGAAGGGTGCAATAGCCGAAAAGCAAACTTCTTTATCCCACCGCAGGCATCGCCTAAAAGCATTGTATCCTTGCTTTACACAAGAGCAAGCGGCCATCTCGTTGTCACCGCCACGTCTGCCCTGCGATAGGATCGAGCAAAAAGCTTCGGTCTCTCTCTCTCTCTCTCTCGGCAAGCCATCTATTAACGAGCTCGCCTCAGCCGGTCGGGAGCTGATAGGCGGCCGGCTTTGTGTCCAAAGGAGAGAGAGAGAGTCGTCGCCGCGCGACCCAGAAATTACAGGAGCTCTCAGCGGGGGATCCTCCGGCAAACTCCCGACTTCGATTCCCTCCGAACTTTCGCCCGTCGGCGACGGCGGCGGGAGGGGGGAGGGCGGGAGGGAGATCGACTGGCTTAGCCAGCCATTAGCGGAGCCTCCGCGGAATGCAAATAAAATCGGCGCTTTGTCTCGCGAAATGAGCTTAACCGATTTGCGGACCCGCCGCCCGGCTTACGTAAGCGGCCGCCTGATTACGTTACGATTATTGCCGCGACGCGCGTTGTTCGATCGGCGGCTTACGGGCGCAACACCCTCCGGTTATAAACTAAATATCAGCGAGGCTGCGCCCGGCGCTAATTATTCAGAGTTGCATAAGCGCCCCTCGCGCCTCCGCGCCGTTGATGCTGTTCTCGTGAATTTTTAACGGGGGTCGCGCTCGCTTCGTATACAATATAGTAAACGCGAGGAGGGCATTTTCGATTACTCGCCTGATTATTTTGGTTCGGCGAGGTTTTGGTGGACGCGTCTGAATTATCTAATAGAGGATTATCGAGTTATAATTTAATACTAGCATGCTCGATCGGGATTCAATCGGAGAGAGTTTATTTCAATTGGCTGCTTATGCAAAAAGAAATTACCTCGTCTCCAATTTTATTTCCAAGCAAAATAATGAAACTCATTTTTAACTTTGCAGCCGACAGCAGCAAAAAGTCTTTCCTACATTTTTCATTTTTGAAATAACAAAAGTCAAGCACTACTAAATTTCTCGCCTGACTCGTTACTTCCCGTAACAGACAATTTGAAAGAAAATCTGTTTTTCAAAGTTGTAAAAAGAATGCCTTATAATCGCTGCCGCGGAGACAAACCAGACGTCCGCCTTAAAAATTTCCCGAACCACGAGATAATCAAGGAAAGTGAAGGCGATAGCCCGTCGCCCTCGATCCTGCCGACGTGTCCGGCTAATTCGCCTTATCGAGCCTATACCTCCGCCAATTGCCAATTGCGGAACAAGCCAGCGGCCGGCGGCGGCCGCGGCCCTCGCCGAAAAAAGCGTAACGAAGTAAGCTCGAGCTTTTATCGGAAGGATATGTGCAGCGCGCTCGGAATTCAAGCGAATTAGCGAGAGGAGAAAAAGAGAGAGAGAGATAGCGAGAGTACCAAGAGTGGGTGTCCGCTCCGGGGATCCAGCAATCATCTAATTATGCGCCGACCCCTCGTTCACTTCGCGGCTGGAGACCGATCTAATTATCTCTTTCTCCCGTCTGCCCTCTTTTTTTCCGGCCGGCCGTCTGCGCTTTTTCTCGCTCCGAGTTTCAACGAGGGAATAATGCCGTTGCCGCCGTCGCCGCCAGGAGGACGCGCGCACTTTTGATACCGCATGACGTGCCCGTGCGTAGACGCGGCCAAGATTAACGATGCAAAAAGAGGATGACGCGAGAGGGGCGTTTATCATCTCGGGCTCGATAGATCGGGAGATGGATGCTCGAGCGCTTAAAGTGCGTGCGGGGGTAATGTTCGTTAAGTATGCCTAGCACTCGAGGAATTCGCGGTGGGGGGAAATATTGTGTGATATTTATGCGCTATAGAACGTCTTGCATCTTGAATAAAGCTTGAGAAATTTCGTAGTAAAAATTTGTCGCAAACACGAGTTGCGCAGTTTATATTTAACTTGAAGAGAGAAAGTCCATTTTAACTTTTCATTTGGGAAGAGTAATAAATAAGTAATATAAATTAGCCGGTCATTTCAGTTGCTTTATTAAAATTTGCAATGCCTCCCGAGAGGCTTAATAAAATTGCTAATGAAGAAAACGAACGTGAAATTTCTAGCCGTAAAATCGCAATAAAAAGCCGTCTTTTGCGCAACTCGACGAACTACATCTTTCTTATTAACGGCTATTTACAATTTCCGAGTTACGACTTTCGTTAACAGGCACTCTTTTCACAGCCACTAAAAATCCCCGTCATTAACGTCTCTCCCCCCACCTCCCCTCTCACTTCCGTGCTTTTGCAAAAAGTGCCTTTCATTCGCGCGCGCGCTTCATTTACGATCGCGTAAATTTAAAACTAGCCTCGAATGCAATTGTTTGGTAAACAAATCGATCTCCGCCGCGCCGAGGCAAACTCTCTCTCGTTCGAGCAAAGCGACGTGCTCTCTCTCTCTCCTCGCGGTCGAGCAATTCCCGGCTCTGGGGGGAGGGTTTTACGAGTTCCTATTCCGCGGCGATCGGATCGATCCTCCTGCTCTTCTCTTCGTACGTGCTTTCATCACGGCTTTTAGGCGCGCTCTCCTCTCGCGAGAGAACTGGAGCTCGAGCCGAGGAGAAGACAGAGAGAGAGAGAGAGAGAGAGAGGAGAAAAATGAGGCCTGGGTTATGAGCCGCGCTTAAGTCGTATTTATGACTGCAGCGAGATAATGCCAGCGGGTCAGCGCGAGGTTAGTAGCTTCCACTTAGCGCTTAACGCGCTAACAGATTTTAGCGCGAGTTATGCCGTGTGTCGGTGGGGATTGGACACGTCTTTTTTTTCTCCTCGCTCGCCTTTGAGAATTCGTTATAACTAATGCCCCCGTGTATTACATTTTTATTTCACGCGCCGAGTTCTTATTCCGAGTTTATGAAAAGGGCGGACGTACTTTCTATTTGCGATGGAGTAAAATAAAATGAATTTTATATTTAAGTTCTTTTACTGGAAGTAGATTAAATTCATTTCTCAGTATAATAATATTGTATCAGTGTTGTAATCAATTCAATTTTATTTTTTACGGATAATTTAAACGGGGCACTTTATTATTAACCGCACAATGGAATTGTAATTTTACGAAGATTTATTATTTAAATGAAGCTTTAGAATAAATTGCCGCATTTTTAGATGTCTATATCCAAGATAATTTTACCATTTTCACGGCGGAATCATGAAAATATAATGACGAAAGTCTGAAATCCGCGTGAAATCGATTACTTCCCCCTGAAAATCCAGCGAAACCAAATAAAACTGCCCGGGCGAACAGATTAAAAGTCCTTTACACCCGTGACCGAATAAATCCCGTCGCGGCATAACTCAACGCCTCGGCGCTTTGTCACTCGGATAATAAAGTCCGCTCACGGCAATACACCCCACCTGAGGCGCCTTTCGTCTCCGGGCTTATACACTCAAATCGAGCCTCACCTTTTGTGGGAAGATAAGTGTGTGCTCCGCCTCGCGAAACAATTGAAAGTTTTTGGAAAGCTGGTGTCTTTGTGCCGCCGAGACTCCCTTCCCTCTCTTGGCGGCAGGTGGAACAGTCGCACGAACTCGCGGTAAATCTCTCGGCAGCTGCCGCGAATTCGCCGCTTCCCACGTGCCGCCGCGCGTATATAAGTGAATGCGGCCTGTCCGACGAGTAAATTCCGCCGCCTTCCGATGATTGCATCGACGGGCAAAATTTATCGGCCGCGGGAGCCGGGGAGTGTCTTGCGGGAGATAAACGTGATTGAGTCGGTGGGTTTTGCGGCCGCCTGCCGAACTGCTTGAAAAATTCGACGGGGGGACGTCGGAGAGGCGAGATCCCTCGTTTCTCTTTTTCCTCTGTGTCTCGGAGCTTTATTTTCTTTCTCGATGCTTTTCATTTTTTTTGCGCGCTGAACGACGCGCCTTTCTTTTGCGCAATATTGTGCCGAAAGAATTCGAAACTGTTTAAAAACTTCTTATGCGCTAATTTCTCTTTGTAACGAGCGGCAGATTAATTTAACTAATTAAATCGCTTCGCATTGAAACGCCAAACATTATTCTAAAGATGACGCCTCCCGTCTATTAATTATCGCGAAATTGTCAAGTGACATGAATAACGCGATAAGTCAGGATCGCAAATATCAAAATCTAATTGAATCAAGCCTTGAAGAGAAGGAAAAGTGATCGATGGAACGTCGAGTCGTTCAAAACGGATGTATCAGTCGCGTAATAACTCATTTATTACAGTTGCTCAAAGAATTAAATTGTTTAAATTCAAGCGCAACAGACTAGTTGGTGTCACGCTCATTACATTAACAAGCTTTTCATCGAATTTTCCCCCTCGAAAATTCTCGACTCGCTTTCCAGAAATTATAAATGCAAAATAAGTCTCCCCGGTCAAAATGAATTTTCATCAGCGGCGAATCGACGGGAAATTAAACGCGACCGCACCGATCCTCCCCCTCCCCCACCTATACGAAATTCGAACTATTCGCGGCGCGTCTCCGAGCCCCCTATTTTTTAAGACCTACCCCCTAATTGCCGAAAAAGAAGCGGACTCTCTCTCTCTCGACTAGATCTCCGATGCTCGACACGTTTCTCATAAAGGGCGGAAGCTGGAACCCTCCGGAACCCCGAGATTACTCCGGGCGCGTCCCACTTTCTCGATTTCAAAGTCTTAGCTTCGCAGAGCGCAGAGCTGAAAAAAATATGGCGGAAGGAAAGGAAGGCGAGGACAATCGAGCGGGACGGCGCCGCGAGATCAAAGCATCCCCGGAAAATAGAATTTTTCCTCGGCGCTCTCTCTCTCTCTCTCTCTCTCGTGCCTTACCCCCGGGGGAGCGAATGTCTCTCCGCCAAAAAGGTGCAGGGACCGAGAGAGCTTGGCTACTCCTACAGATCACGTTCTGCAAATCCCGGCTCTAAATAAGCCGCCTCGACGTCGCGGATTAACGCTTTTTCTCTCTCTCTCTCTGATGTCGCGCGTTTTGCAGGGAGAGGAACCCGATGTATAAATGCGATTGCCTTTCCGGTCGATGAAAAGGAGGCGAGTATCTTTGATGGCATTAAAAGCCTGATTGCACTCGAGGCGCATTGGAATTGCTAACTAGGTATAGTGGAGCTTAAAAGCTCTTTAAGCGGCGACAATTGCAGCGACGGTATAACAGGTTGCTGAAATTTTGGCTTTAATTTATGTATTGATCGATTAGCCGCCATGCAATCGAAATTTGCATGCACGGTAATATAATCAATTGTTAACGGGTTGCTGTACTTGCACTTTCGTCACAGCGAGAGTCTATATTGCCAAACCAAGTATTGACCCGATTAGATCCTCATATTCTAGAATGCGCCTCGATATTAATCTAATTAGCTCTGCTCGGTGAACCGCGTTAGTTAGATGAAATTCGGTTTTCAGTTTTCTCTTGCGTCAAATAACCAATAATTTTGTAAGATAAATTTATTTCAAAGTGGTTTTAAAATAAAAGTACATTCAAATGTTTACTACAATTTTCTGTTACTCCGTCACTTTGCTTCAGACGCGAGACGAAAAAAAGTTTGGGATTCAAGAAAATTGAAACAATGTTTCTGCCTAAAATCCGTCAATCTTTGCCAAATAGCAGGTATAGCCCCGAGATAACGTCGAGTTCTGAAGGAGCCAGAGCAGAAGCCAGAGGAAAATGTCGTCGCCGAATAGACGAAGGTCTTAGCGACGTACACAAGACCGATTCCGATTCCAATTCTTTGGGGGATTCAACGGAGTTTCTTTTTCCCCCTCGACTTTGATCCCGCGACTTCAAGGACGTGCGTGTATCAGTTATTAGACTCCTCTGCATCTACCCTTCGTTCCGTTCACTTAATTAATCAATTACGGCTGATTCAATTTTTCTCTTAACTGTCAATGATTTCACTGTAATGGCTCTTCTCTCTTTTATAGCCAAAGACTTTCTGAAATTACTTTTTAAGTAGTATAAATTATTCTTTGAAACTTTTCGAGGATAGAAGGCGTCGAATTGAAATTGACATTGTGTTTTATAAATAATGAATTAAAAAAAATAATTTTACTCGTATTTATCAGTTAAATTATTTTGTAAGTATGCAAATACACTCTACACGCAATTATTTTAAGAACGACCCCGAAACACTTGTTCTTTACAGGAACGCTTTAAAAATTACCGCGAAACCCTGGAAATTTTGACACTTTGAAGTGCCTCATCAGTCCAATAACAGCAGCGCGCCCATAAACCTCATTTCCAAACATCTCATAATTCTCGAGAACAAACGACTTGCGATCCCCGAAATGATCGTCGGCGACGTAAAGATAAAAAGCGAAACTGCCGCTAAAAATGACGAAGTTACAATGATAACTTCCCATTCGAGATCCGGCTGGAAAGCGTGACGCACGTATATTCGCTTATATAGACCGTCCGCGCCTCGGAGAGTACAACTCGCCCTCCTAATCCGCAGTCCCTCCTCTCTCTCTCTCTCTCTCTCTCTCTCTCCCCGGCAAGTTTGCGACACTCTCTCTTCGTCTTTGCGGAATCGATTTCTGGCTACGCGCTCTGGAGCCGCGCCCAGACGCTCTCTCTCTCTCTCCTGCGTTAGGTGGCCCTGTTTGGCCGAAAAGTTATAGCGCGACCCCGGGAGAGAGAACTTTTTGCCATTTTTCAGACCCCTTCTTCCCGGCGCACAGCCCGCCTATTTGCGAATCAATGCGAAGAGAGAGAGAGAGCAGCTCTTTTTGCGCCCGAGGAGAGCTCAAGTTTCGCAGATAAATTACCGAAGGATCAGCGAGGATCGGCTCGTGTTTTTTAATAAAAAATCGCGCCACATTTAATTGAATTTTTCGAATTTTTATAAAGGTTATTTATCGCCGGCTTTAGATGGATGGGATTTTTATGCGACGAGAGACGAGATTTCGATGTACTTAACGTAATATTATACTTTGAAGCTATATAACAATATATACTACATTTTTCGTCCTTCATTACTTTCTACTCGAATATTTTGCCATTAAATTATATAAATTCAATACACGTGTTCGGCCGTAAACTCCAATTAGCTTTATCTCAGAGTATTCGCGCAATCATTATATCCCGAGCTTCAATCAACGTCGCTTTTAAACTGACAATTAACGCCAAATCAATCCGCGCCTCCCTTCCAAAAATACCGCCCATCGATAATCCATAAATCGCGCGAGTTTCGCTTTGCGCTTGAAAAACAATAAAAAAAAAAGCCTCGCCGACACCCCCCCGGCCGAACGAGCAAAGAGCGGCTTTTCCGCAAAGGAAAAACATTTTCCGCGCGCGCCGCTACATAAAACAGCGGCGGGAAAACAATACACGTCAGCGCTCCCGCAGCCCGGAATGAGTTACGAATGCCTCTCCGGGGCCTGAAAAAAAAAGTGCGCGCGACGAAGCCGCATTAACAGAGCGAGGAGAGCGCATGCAGCCCGCTGCAGGAATCGCTCGAGCGGCGTAAATTCAAGGTTATAGATTGCTCGCTCTCCCGCGAGCGCACACCGCCGCGTCCACTGGCTGCGAAATCGCCGCGGCCACGCGTGTGCGTGCGTGCGTGCGCGCGTGCATCGCCGAAAGCCGCGCCGGCCCCTCTGCGGCTCCCGGCGCGAGGGAGCCGAGGAGAGAGAGGAGAGGAGAGGGCTCCGCTGCACGCCGCCGAGCTTTCGAGAGCTTCTCTTATCCGCTCCTGTGATGTGCGCGAGAGGCGCTCTCTCCCTTTGCTCTCGCTTGCTCGCCTGCCTACCTTGCCGTTTATTAGCCCCCCCTCCGCAGCCCTTTCGCAGCCTTCCGCTCGGCTTTTCGTGCGTAGGCGTATGTATGTATATGTACGCGCTCGGATTTTACGCTCGCAGTGAGGTGCGCTCGGGCCGAGTGAGCTAATTTTCCGCGTGTTTTTCTCGGTTGCTCGATACTCTGGATAATTATTATCGGCGGCGTTTTTTTTTTTTTTTTTTTTTTTTTATTATGATCGAGTTGCCTGCTGTTTCGATCGACAATTAGGCTGGAAACAGTTCAAATGTGCTCTAGTTTTGCAGGAAAGTTAAATGCTTCGAAAAATTCTCCGCATTTTTCGCCCTCGGACGCGGCTTGTTGCTCTTAAAATAATTATTTCTAACAGTTCGTCAGATTTCTGTTTGGCCGAAATACAATTTTTGATTAATTTTAAGATTAAAATGACAAATGCGGGTTCTAAATCTGGCGGCGATTCATAAATTCATTAGAAGAGCTGACCTGATCCCAAAAGGACTGCACGAAACTAAAGGGTCAGCCCCTTTTAATATAAAAAATGACTAAGAGGGCTTGTGAAAATTATTATCAAAGTGAATTATTATAGTTTAAAGATTATTTTTTATTTGTTTTTTGAAAGAGCCGAGGGGCTTTTTTACACCCTTTTCTGTCTGCCTTACACGTGCTCATAAGCTGCCCTTTTAGCTTGGTGCCTTGTTTTTTGATAAAAACTACGGAAGAGCAGTTCGTTCTTGGTTCGTCTTTTTTGCCAGGGGAGAAATTACGAACTCATTTTAACGCTCAAGTTTTCGCGAAGAAGCTCCCTTAAAATGTTTATTCACTGCTTGAAATTTCCTCGTTAATCCCGAAAAATTGTGAGCTCTCGTCGGCGGTTAAATTCGTAAATACTTTAAAGGTCGACATTAAAGTTACGACGCAGGCCCTTTTCGCAAAGTCAGAATATCGAATTGCTCTATTCAGCAACTTTCGAAAATAGATGAAACAAAGTGTTCGTTTAATGAAATTTTCCAATTTACCAGATAGAATTTTAATACAAAATACTCGGCACGAAACTATTCCCCGTTAAATCTGCATACAGCCATCGACAAAAAGACGCAAGACAAATTTTCAAAGGCCTCCCCTGCGAGTCCGATAAAGCCGAGAACCCCCCCTTTCCCTCTTCATTCCGATAAACATCGATGCACGATTCATCATACTTTATTAATAACAAAGGCCGCCGCGTCGAGTCTCCTTCTATAAAAAGCTTCGACCGCGCATAATAGATGGAGCATCTCCCTCGCCCTCCCCGCAGTTTTTTCTCCCTTTTCGAATGACAAACAATCCGGCTGACCCGCGGCTATCGTTATTTTCCGACTCGCAGCGGATAATTAATTAGCATCGGCGATCGAGCGTTTTGCGCTGCACACTCCTTTTTTTTTTCTTTTCTCTCGGCGCGCGTCGATGTATAATGCATAATGACGGCGCTGTGCTCGACGAGGCGCGCCGCCCGAAAATAAAGCAGCCCGAGTAAGCAGCCGAGGCGCGCTTTGAGAGCGAATTTCGCGCGAAGTTCGCTCCTATATATCGGCCGCCCTGAGCAACACGCCACTTTTGAGTACACGTCTGCTCCAGTTTTGGACCTGCTTTGTCTTCTGCTTTGCATCTCGAGGCTTATGAACTCTTTCCGCGGGCAAGTTCTCATGAGGCGCGGCCCAACTTTGCTGTTAGATTTTTCGGAATTATAAGGAAAAGTTGCCGCGGGGGATAAAAATTTATCAGAGATATACGCCACGGGGAAAATTAAGTGAAAAGTTTTCGCCAGGCAAATTGTTTTTATTGCGCTTTAGTTTTTGCTACTTCTTTGGGCGAGTGCTGTTGTTGTTCTTGTTGTTTGATGAAATGCACGGCCGAGCTTTGATTTTTATTTGTTTTTTCGGTTCGTGGATTTTTTTTCGAAATTGTAAACTAAAGCCATTTTAAAACTTTGCATCTCGAGAGATTTACGAACACGAAGCCTCGATGAAGCCGTGAAAATGTTTTTATTACGTCGAAAACCGATCCTTTATTTTGAATTTCGTAAATTAAATCTATATTTATTACGGGTGGAAGAAGCTTTTTTTCTTCGCTCATCGCCGCAAAGACTCATTGGCCTTCTAAAAATAAAGCACTTTTTCAAAGCTGATTTACATGCACTCGTTTCGAGATTGAAAAATGCCTTCTTCTTGGGCTCTCGAAGCGACGCGCGGCCTAATCTGTTACCTCAGCGGCTAAAAGGGTCTCTCGCTCGGAAGCCGCGGCGTAAATAAGGCTCGCATTTGTTCGCTCATTAATAACATTTTTTCTTTTTTTCCGTCCCCGCCGATCCGAACAACGGGAGCCGTTGTCCCGATGTGGCGTAAAAAAAGTCTCTCGCTCACGAGAGAGCTCATCGAAGAGCATAGCCTCGAAGGGGGAATCGCGCCGCTTCAAAAATAGAGTCGCGCGCGCAGAGAGAGAGAGAGAGGCCAAGGGTTCGCGCGCCCCATCGAATTCCGGCCGCCAGTCATGAATTCCGCATGCGCCCCGGAGTCGCCCTTAATAATGCGAGTTCCCGCTCCCAGGGCGCGACGCTTATAAGAAAACCACTATCTCGCCTGTCCCCTGTGAATTGGCCGACATGATAGAAGGAGGAAGCGCTATTGACACGTCGGCCCAAATCTTTGCCCCGCCGCTTGTAAGTGCGGCCTCCCCCCGCCCACCGCCTTTTTGGATTAATTATTTTTTAGTGCCGAAATGTATACTCTGGTGGTTTATTCAGTTTCGGGGCGCTTTTATGTTCGGAAGGGCATTGATTATTTATTAATTCGCGGGGTTTATTATTTTTTCATTTTCCTTGGCGAAAACGAGCTGGGCTGTCAGTGGCTCAAGTGATGATGTGACATAAATGTTACAAATGCATAATACAAATTATGTATGAATTATTGTATAATTAAATTTTTAATGCAACATTCTTACCTTTATTTTTTTTTTTGCCCAGCAAGAGGATAAAATAAAACAATGAAATAATGCTAATATAAATTACACAAATATCTTGGCGGTTTGTTTGCATTCCGTTGACCTGAAAAATATTTTAATTAAACAGGTAAAAGTTATTTCTATAATTTATGCTCCAAATAAATTATTTTACGAAAATGTACGAAACAAAATATTATCAGCCCATCTTAATAAGGAAACAGCGAGCAGTGGAAAACAGCAGAGAAGCCAGCTCTCATTCCTTACACTTTCCCAACCCTTAAAATCCCGCGGCGACCCCAGCCGTTCATTTTAATACAGTGCGAAACGGCCGGCCCAGGCCAGCGTCAAAATTAAAAGATTAAAAGCAACAGCTCGGCGCGTGGGCGGCCGAGAATAAAACTTCGCCAAGACGTACACGGCGGGCCGCGATAAATTAGGAATCGCGGAACTCCTCCTGCGGGAGGCTCGCGTGACGCGCCACATGTGCACCGATGCTCGCCACCGGCGATCGATACGAGCGAGAGGGATTATTTCGCTTCGAGTGACTCGACGGTATACACAGATGCTTCCGGCGCGTGTTCCTTCCGATCGCCGGGGTATTAGACGATCGAGAGCGGCGCTCTGCATATTCCAGGTCCGATCGATCGAGGATTAAGGGGGGGGATTGTTGCTGCTGCTGCTGCTGCTGCTGTTCGTCGACGAGGCATTGTTCCGTTTATTTTGCGGAGCGATAATTGCCGAGATTTGAGGCGAGCGCGGCTTTGGCTCGTGTAATTGAGGCTGAAATTCGGGTGGAAGACAATCGAGGAGGTTTTTTTTTAATATTCTTACGCGAGGCTTTTGCAAGAGTACTGAATGCTAATGAAGTGGATGTTTAGCCTACGAAGAGGTGGATTTCTGGAATTTTTTGAATATAAAAAGCTTATTACATTAAAATAAAGAAATTCTTTTATTATAAAGGTTTTTTTACCGAGGCCCGTATAAAAGAACTAAAAATTTTTGTGGCGAGGAATATTGGGATTTTGAGGGAATTTTTGGAAAATAAAAAGTTTATTTTTTACCCACAAAAGTTTATTTATACAACTTTCTTACCAAAGTATAATATTACAAATTCAAAGAATAGCGTTTTATCCGTAACAAAATCGGTGGTTTTCGGTGAAATCGAGAATCCCATTATGTACAGAAGTCTATAGGAAACCAAATGAAAACGTGTACATTTCAAGGCTTTACAGCCATTCATTCGAGCAAATAGTTTTAGGTATCACAAATACAATTCCATACCCATTCAAGAGCGTAAAAATAAAACTTTTATTACCCCCGGGGAAGAAAAAGCGAAAGAAAGATCGCGAGCGAAGTACCCAACAACACTTAGAGGAATAAAGGGCACGAATATTCAGCGTGTTCCGCGCTCGAGGAAGACTCGAGTTTACCCTCTAAGTGGCGGGCCCGAGCGCACGACTGCGGCTGCTCAGAATCTCACGAGCGCGTCCCTTATCGGCGGAATCATTAAAGCCGGCACTTGCACGTAGGATCATCCCGAGCGTATGTATATATATATACACAGCCGGCAGTAAACACGAGACCGCGGCCGGGGACACGACGTCTTGGCGCTAAACGCGTCTTGAAAAATTAAGCGATCCCCGCTCTCGCTCGCAAGAATAAATGATGCGCGCTAATAAAGTACACGCGTGGCGAGCGCGTATAACGGAATTTCGCGCGCAGGTGCGTCTCTCTCTCTCTCTCTCGCGAGGGAAAGTGCCGAGAGATAACGCGCTCCCCCCCCCCCCCCCCCC